>BOPN01001232.1:255000-257500 GCA_017312705.2 Penaeus japonicus
GATAATAGCAATCTCGAATTATTATTTAATGCTTACTATACAATGTACCACGTAAGTAATTATTACGTAGATATAAATAAAGCAGTTAGTTGCAATGGTATTTCAGTAATATGATAATCATCCTGAAATATTAAGGACACCCATTCTGTACCACAATTCTGTATTGTTGTAAAACAAATTTATAAATGTTGAATGTTGTGTCCACACATATATATTACGTACTAGTCAATGCTAGTATTATGTAATGACATACTTAATACAGTGCCCTTGGTATATTACAACCTGGTTTTGATCCCTTTGCTCTATTGATCATGGAGTATGCAAAATGACTCAACAAAAATTGGTCTGGATAAATTTCACTTCATATGTTATCATCTGAATTGTATTTTCATGATAATATAGTGATTAAGCAATTCATTTCCAAAGATGAGTGAATATTGATAGGGTGATGGTAGTAATAGCCACTACTAGTTATAGTAGTGGCGGTTGTAATAGTTGTGGTGGTAGTAACAGTTGTAATAGTAATAGCAGTAGCAGTAGTAGTGGTAATAATAGTAATGATAATGATAGTGATGATGATGATAACATTGTCATTACTTCCTCATTTCCATATCTATCATTCTTCTTGTTGTTGTTACTCTTGTCATTATAATTGTCATTATTGAAGTTATTACAGTTATCATCATAATAATCATCAACCTCATTTTTTCGCAAAACTATGACAAAATTCTAGCTCGTAAAAAAGGAGGTTTATTCCAATCAATAAACACCAGCAAACAGCTTATATTAAATGACCCTCGAAAATAAACAGTTTATATCAATTTACACAAATTAACATGTAGCTTACAACCAGCTTATATTAAACGGCACGTAGAAACACATTTTTTTTTTTTTTTTCATGAAGTATGATACAATGCTGAGTAATTAATAACATTAGGAAAATCGTATATGAATTACATAACTATCTGTCACAATTTTTAAAACATCTTTTGCATTATTGTAAAGTAAAAATCACACGGATTTTTCTAGACTTTTTAAAAATGGAAATAGACCTATTGCATAAAGAATGGTTGATAAAGAGCAAGGTAAGATGTCTCATTAATCAGTTCACAATCCAGAATATACAGAGGTCAAACACGGACACATAAACACGCACATAAAATAATTAAAACAGCTGATTATCAGGTTTAAATGAATTACTTAACCTACAAGCATAGGTACCTACAGTGCTATAGCATCGAACTTTATTTAAATTATTGAATATCATTCTGCAAACCAGTTGGAAGACTTTCAAATCATGATAGAAAAAAAGGATAATAAATAAATAAACGGGTATTAGGAGCTAGTAACAAATATTAGAGATACAGTTATGGGTTTATCATCAACACTTCCTGCTTTTTGCCGTATTATCATATATACTCTACATACCCAAACTGTAAAAAAATAATAAACAACATTACGAAATGATAGCACCTTAGAAAAAAAAAAAAAAAAAAAAATCTTACTTCGACCCCCCCCCCCCTCCCCACCATTTACCCTCCTTAAAAATTTCCGAGAAAAGGCTTGTCTTCCCATGTCATCTCACAGCAACAAAACCTTTGTTAGGTAACGCACTCCTACTCCCTTTGTCTCGCCATTAACACGAAGTCGACAAACTACAGCTTAGGATTTAGCAAGGTCGAGTAAAGAGATTAGGACACAGGACACCGGGAAGGAAATGGACACCATCATGCAGACGGACTATGCATGTTACGTTCCCCCCGTATCATGCACGTATATTTTGGTCCTATCGTGATTTTAGTTGAATAGCATTAAATACGATCGTTGTTAAAGTTATCAGATTCTCGGCTAGACTAAGGTCGAGTACAAACTCATTAAGGAATGGCAGTGGTATTCGCTCGTATGAATTCGGATACTACAACGCCTCTTGTTAAGTTACTTTTTTATCTGTTTCCGTAGATTGTGAATTATACTACTACTACTACTATTACTACTACTACTTCTACTACTATAACTACAACTATTACTATTACTACTACTACTGATACTACTACTACTATTACTACTACTGCGACTACTATTACTACTACTACTATTACTATTACTACTACTATTACTATTACTATTACTACTATTACTACTACTATTACTATTGCTACTGCTACTACTACTGTTATTACTAATTACTCCTACTGCTATTTCGACTACTGTTATCACGACCACTACAACTACTACTACTACTACTACTATTACTACCAAAACAACTAATGATAATAACGAATACGATAACAACAATAATAACCAATAAACAAAACGTAAGTAGACAGTTACAATAGCAATGAACCCATATATCCGATTACACTCTGTTTATGT
This sequence comes from Penaeus japonicus, assembly GCA_017312705.2. Classification (NCBI taxonomy): domain Eukaryota; kingdom Metazoa; phylum Arthropoda; class Malacostraca; order Decapoda; family Penaeidae; genus Penaeus; species Penaeus japonicus. Next base: position 257,374 of record BOPN01001232.1, read on the forward strand.
ACCAAGAATGTCCTCAAAATCGGGATTTCTCAGCCATAATCAGATTATTTATTCGTCCTCCGATTCTCCGCAGATTTCACGCGAGGGTACGCGAGATTACGCCAATTAAAAGGAGTTCACACATATT
>BOPN01001232.1:265000-267500 GCA_017312705.2 Penaeus japonicus
TGAAAAATAAAATAAAGTAAAACACGATCTATAACGCAACTTTAAGAGATCGAATCACAAAGCCTTAATCCTTTAGTCAAATGACACTTTGTTGATTCTATGGAACACATAACCGACGGAGGCATTCTGACAGCGCTATCAGTAAGCTTAAACCAAACAAAGCCAATGAAAGGACTTCCAGGTTTGCGCTAATGATCCAGTGCTCTGAACTATCCTGTTGAAGGCTTTGGAGTGGCTTTGATACCAGTCGCGTTCTGCTCTGTTGTAGTACGGATTGAAGAGAGCGTGTGTTCGTTCTGCAAGTGAATCTGACTGCTGTTGCAATGAGCTTAGTAATTACACAAGGAAATCAGGAGGTTTTAATTGGAAAATGTTTGGTCTATTTTTGGAGAGGAGAGAGGGAGGGGGGAGGGAGGGAGGGAGAGAGAGAGGGAGGGAGAGAGAGAGAGGAATGGAGGGAGAGAGAGAGAGAGAGAGAGAGAGAGAGAGAGAGAGAGAGAGAGAGAGAGAGAGAGAGAGAGAGAGAGAGAGAGAGAGAGAGAGAGAGAGAGAGAGAGAGAGAGAGAGAGAGAGAGAGAGAGAGAGAGAGAGAGGAGTCTGTATGTGTGTGTGTGAATGTAATATCAACCAATACAGAATGTTTACCATTTTCTTAACACCGCATATAAGCTCACTTGACACTATGCTTAATAAATCCTTCAACATCAAATAACATTAGACCTTACTCATCATATATCTCTATAGAGCAAATACCAAATCAAAATATCGCATACTGCATATTGGAAGTCTCACGTCAAGATAAGAAAGAAAATCACTCCCATTTGCAACAGAAGCAATAAGACCTTATCAATACATCCTTTCGACATAACAGCCCTCCATAAACGAGATTTTCAAAGTCAAAGAGCTCGTTTATTAAACCAAATAACTCTTTATGAGCTTCTGGGAGAGAATAATGTGATGATAATGTTAACAAGATATTACTCTGAGAGGGTCTGAGAGGAAATTCGGAGCCAGAGTGAAACCAGCAAAGATTTTCATCTTATCAGTCTTAGCGTTGCCTTGGTTGGGACCCGGATGTTATTATGTGGCAAATGAGCAAGTGTGTTTGAGTGCGTCCGTGAGAAAGGGGAGAGAGTGTGTGTGTTTTGTGGAGTGGTGTGGTGTGGTGTTTTGTGGTGTGGTGTGGTGTGTTGTGTGGTGTGTTGTGTGGTGTTTTGTGGTGTGGTGTGTTTTGTGGTGTGTTTGTTGTGTGTGTGTGTGGTGTCCTGTGTTTGTGGTGTGTGGTGTTGTGTGGTGTTGTGTTGTGTTGTGTTGTGTTGTGTTTTGTGCTGTGTTGTGGTGTGGTGTGGTGTGGTGTGGTGTGGTGTGGTGTGGTGTGGTGTTGTGTTGTGTTGTGTTATGGTGTGTTTGTGTTGTGTGTGTGTGTGTTGTTTAAATCCAGGAAAGAATTGAGCTGGTGAACCGGTCTGGAAGATTTAAATTTTTGGATTGACGGGGGATGTTTCTAGCAATTAGAACATTTTCTGGAAGGGTTTCCATCCATCAATACCCCCCCCCCCCACCCCACCACAAAAAAATAAATCCTAACAACCATATCACCGTGTTTAACTCTGAACTTATTCCTATTCTACTGAAAAATCTTCTTTGTCTAACTTCACTGTCCATGACTTATAATTGTATAGCATAATTATACCCTTTTATTTTCGTCTTCCCTTCAATGGTGTAAGTTTGAATCTTTTTCGATATGTCTTCGTGGTACATACCTCTTCGTCAACATACACGAATGTCCTTTTAATGTCTACAAACAGTGAAAGCATTATGTGAACTTTAACATTACTATAACCCTCTGTATTTAGATTCTCATTTGAAAGTGTTCCGATTTTTTTTGTTTGTTTTTTTTATTTTTTTTTTTTTTTTTTTTTTTTTTTTTTGATATCGTCTGCAATCATATTGAGATAATCCTCTGAACTTCTGTTTGACCCCAGATCATTACTGAAAATAATGTACAGAACTGTTACCAATAATGACCCATTAAGTATCCCACTTGCTACTTATCTCCATATAAAGTTTTCTTACATATAGGAAGTTCTTCATTACTTTACCCTTAAAACCCACCTACGTGTTCTAGTTTCCATATCTGTCTATTATGTGACATTTTGAAATCCTAGCATACGCAATATACCCAATATTGGCGCTGTTACAGTATCTCAGCAACTCTGTCGTTTAAACAAAGGATTTGATACACATGATCTGCCTCCCCCCCACCCCCCTTCCCCCAACCACCCCTGATTCCAAATTGTTTATTTGACATGTGTTTCTCAGGTAGTCCGACCCATAGCTCTCTAGTTATTTAGAAACTTACATAATACACTTTTTAGTGATACGGCTCTATAAGTTAGAATGTTTTGCTTATGCTTCTTGTTTAGAGGGACATATTTACCGTCTCCCATGCTTTTGGTATCTTTATCTTCCCTTAACTTCTAAATTTATTAAATATCAA
>BOPN01001232.1:280000-285000 GCA_017312705.2 Penaeus japonicus
ATGTTCCCTTAAGCACACGTATAGAGATGCCCCGCATACATACACGTGCACACACAAATGCATATTCATACACGCTATAATAAAAGAATCTTGTTAAGTTGTAGCCGCTAGCATGACTGTCAAAACGAGTATGATTTAGCTCTTATGAAAGTCACACTCTAGCCAAGCTATGTTACACACGCAATCACGCACATTCACACACACATACGTACACACACACACACATATATACGTACACACACATATGCACACACACACACGCACACTCATACACACACACACATACAAGTACACTCACACAAGCACACACACACACACACACACACACACACACACGCACGCACGTACACACACACACCAATACCCACGCACAAACACAAACAAACAAATACACTTTATACGATATGTATTCATACATACAGCACCCAATTCAGTTCTTTTTTTTTTTTTTTTTTCATTCTATTTGTCACCGGCGAGTGAACCGACCCCTAAGCTGTTTCAGGTGAAGGATGTTTAAGAGAACCGGTATTTCAAGTGAAGCGTGTTCTAGAGTACCGGTGTTTTAGATGAAGCGTATTTCAAAGTCCATGTTTCTGAACCAGTGTTTCAAGTGAAGTGTGTTTTAGATGAAGCGTGTCTCAGAGAACCAGGTTTTCAGATGAAGCGTGTTTCAGAGTCCATGTTTCAGAGAACCATTGTTTCAGGTGACGTGTGTTTCAAAGAACCAATGGTTCAGGTAAAGTGTGTTTCAAGATTCTGCGTTTCAGAGCACCAGTGTTTCAGATGAAGCGCGTTTCAGAACATCAGTATTTGAGAAGAACCGTGTTTTAGAGAACCAGTGTTGGACTCACACACACCATTCCCTCATCCACAGAGCCAGATCCCAAAGGGTGGCACCTGACACGCGCCATTGGCACCACGAAGCATTCCTACGGGAGAGAGGAACCAAAAAAAATTATATATATATATTATTTTCATCCTTCCCCCTTTGCCTGTAGGATGTCACAAAGCCGCGCTAATGATCGCTTTATCACAGATCTTCAATCCGTCTTTCGAGTGAAGGATTTAAATAAGGAAAATAAGGATTTAAATCAGGAAAATAAGGATTTAAATCAGGAAAATAAGGATTTAAATAAGGAAAATAAGGATTCAAATCAGGAAAATAAGGATTTAAATCAGGAAAATAAGGATTTTAAATAAGGAAAATAAATATTTAAATCAGGAAAATAAGGATTTAAATCAGGAAAATAAGGATGTAAATCAGGAAAATAAGGATTTAAATCAGGAAAATAAGGATTTAAATCAGGAAAATAAGGATTTAAATCAGGAAAATAAGGATTTAAATCAGGAAAATAAGGATTTAAATAAGGAAAATAAGGATTCAAATCAGGAAAATAAGGATGTAAATTAGGAAAATAAGGATTTAAATCAGGAAAATAAGGATGTAAATCAAGAAAATAAGGATTTAAATCAGGAAAATAAGGATTCAAATACGGAAAATAAGGATTTAAATCAGGAAAATAAGGATTTAATTCAGGAAAATAAGGATTTAAATCAGGAAAATAAGGATTTAAATAAGGACAATAAGGATTGAAATAAGGAAAATAAGGATTGAAATAAGGAAGCAGATTATTGTGGCTTTAGGAACAAATGGCGTGGATTCGTTCGTGCTTTCTGGAAATAACTAGTTTATAGATGAGTTCTGACATTGGGAATGTGTTTCTGTGCGTGTGTTTGTTTGTGTGTGTGTGTTTGTTTTTGTGTGCGTGGGTGTTTGTTTGTGTGTGTGTGTGTTTGTTTTTGTGTGCGTGTGTGTTTGTTTTTGTGTGCGTGTGTGTGTGTGTTTGTTTATGTATATGTTTGTTTGTTTTTGTGTGTTTGTGTGGCTGTATATGTGTGTCTATGTGCATAATTTATCTAAACAGAGCATTTACAAACGCAATTGCATATCCTATATATCAACTTAGTGCAGGCGACGCTGAGCTCGGTCCTCCTCCTTCCTGGCTGGACCGCTGATTGATCCGCTCACAGAATGCAAGCACACAGGGGGAAGTGACAGCTCAGGCCACAGGAAAGCGCCTCATAGCTGAGAGAGAGAGAGAGAGAGGGAGTAGGGGAGGGCTGTAAAAGGAGAATGTGTATGAGAGATAGGGAGAGACAAAGAGAGAGAGTGAGAGAGAGAGAATCAGGGAGAGAGAGAGAAAGAGAAAATGAAAGAGAGAGAGAGATATGTAGAGAAAGGAGAAGGGTAAAATGCGAGATATGAGAAGAGAGAGAGCGAGAGAGAGAGAGAGAGAGAGAGAGAGAGAGAGAGAGAGAGAATGAAAGAGAGAGAGAGAGAGAGAGAGAGAGAGAGAGAGAGAGAGAGAGAGAGATGTAGAGAAAGGAGCAGGCTAAAATGCGAGATATGAGAAGAGAGAAAGAGCAAGGGAGAGAGAGAGAGAGAGAGAGAGTGAACTGGAGGTTGAAATCCGAGGCAATAAAACACACACGCGCGCGCGTACTCATTAACGCACACAATTACCCAAATTCATAATAAATAAATAAATAAATAAAGAATTATTGAAACCATCATATCGCTTCGGCATTTATTCGAAATGCCACGTGATATAAACCACAACCTTTCTTTTAGCCTACAATCTTATTTTTCCTCATTCCTTATTTTTTTATTTTTTTATCTATTTTTTTTTATTTTTATTCTTATCTATTAATTTTTTTTTTTTTTTGTTAAGGTCGTAGAATCAATAATAGACGGGAAGAATCACATGGTTTGATGAATCGTATTTGCACGTGACATTTTTTTCCATTTGATTTTTAATCCGATTTTCAATTTGTCCGTTGGCCGATTGTGATCCTTATTGACTTTGAGTCATTAACTAATGTTCTACAGAAGATTCCAGAGTGTTGAAATGTTTCCTTAAGCACACACGTATAGAGATGCCTCGCATACATACACGTGCACACACAAATGCATATTCATACACGCTATTAAAAAAAAAGAATCTAGTTAAGTTGTAGCCGCTAGCATGACTGTCAAAACGAGTGTGATTTAATTCTTATGAAAGTCACACTCTAGACATGCTATGTTACACACACAATCACGCACATTCACACACACAATCACGCACATTCACACACACACACACGCGCGCGCACACACACACACACAAACACATACGTACACACTCATATGTACACACACACACACATACACACACACACACGTACACACGCATAAACACATACAAACACACTTTATATGATATGTATTCATACATACAGCACCCAATTCAATTCATATTTTTTTTTTTTTTTTCTTTAATTCTATTTGTCACCGGCAAGTGAACCGACCCCTAAGCTGTTTCAGTGAAGGGTGTTTCAGAGAACCGGTATTTCAAGTGAATCTTGTTTTAGAGCACCGGTGTTTCAGATGAAGCGTATTTCAAAGTCCATGTTTCAGAGAACCAGTGTTTCAAGTGAAGTGTGTTTTAGATGAAGCACATTTCAGATAACCATTGATTCAGATGAAGTGTGTTTCAAAGTCCATATTTCAGAGAACCAGTGTTTCAGGTGACGTCTGTTTCAAAGAACCAATGCTTCAGGTAAAGCGTGTTTCAAGATTCTGCGTTTCAGAGCACCAGTGTTTAAGGAGAACCGTGTTTTAGAGAACCAGTGTTGGATTCACACACACCCTTCCCTCATCCACAGAACCAAATCCCAAAGGGTGGCACCTGACACGCGCCATTGGCACCACGAGGCATTCCTACGGGAGAAAGGAACCAAATATATATACATATTATTTTCATCCTTCCTCCTTTGCCTGTAGGATGTCACGAAGCCGCGCTAATGATCGCTTTATCACAGATCTTCAATCCGTCTTTCGAGTGAAGGATTTAAATCAGAAAAATAAGGATTTAAATCAGGAAAATAAGGATTTAAATCAGGAAAATAAGGATTTAAATCAGGAAAATAAGGATTTAAATCAGGAAAATAAGGATTTAAGTCAGAAAAATAAGGATTTAAGTCAGAAAAATAAGGATTTAAATTAGGAAAATAAGGATTTAAATCAGGAAAATAAGGATTTAAATCAGGAAAATAAGGATTTAAATCAGGAAAATAAGGATTTAGATAAGGAAAATAAGGATTTAAATAAGGAAAATAAGGATTTAATTCAGGAAAATAAGGATTTAAATCAGGAAAATAAGAATTTAAATAAGGACAATAAGGATTGAAATAAGGAAAATAAGGATTGAAATAAGGAAGCAGATTATTGTGGCTTTAGGAACAAATGGCGTGGATTTGTTCGTGCTTTCTGGAAATAACTAGTTTATAGATGAGTTCTGACATTGGGAATGTGTTTCTGTGCGTGTGTTTGTTTTTGTGTGCGTGTGTGTTTGTTTGTGTGTGTGTGTGTTTGTTTTTGTGTGCGTCTGTGTTTGTGTGTGTGTGTTTGTTTATATGTGTGTTTGTTTGTTTTTGTGTGTTTGTGTGGCTGTATATGTGTGTCTATGTGCATAATTTATCTAAACAGAGCATTTACAAACTCAATTGCATATCCTATATATCAACTTAGTGCAGGCGACGCTGAGCTCGGTCCTCCTCCTTCCTGGCTGGACCGCTGATTGATCCGCTCACAGAATGCAAGCACACAGGGGGAAGTGACAGCTCAGGCCACAGGAAAGCGCCTCATAGCTGAGAGAGAGAGAGAGAGAGAGAGAGAGTAGGGGAGGGCTGTAAAAGGAGAATGTGTATGAGAGATAGGGAGAGACAGAGAGAGAGAGTGAGAGAGAGAATGAGAGAGAGAATGAAAGAGAGAGAGATATGTAGAGAAAGGAGAAGGGTAAAATGCGAGATATGAGAAGAGAGAGAGCGAGAGAGAGAGAGAGAGATGTAGAGAAAGGAGAAGGCTAAAATGCGAGATATTAGAAGAGAGAAAGAGCAAGAGAGAGAGAGAGAGAGTTAACTGGAGGTTGAAATCCGAGGTAATAAAACACGCACAC
>BOPN01001232.1:300000-302500 GCA_017312705.2 Penaeus japonicus
TATATATATATATATATATACATATATATGTATATACACTTATCTGTTTATATGTATACACACACGCACACACAGATATATTAACCTAACCTAACCTAACCTAACCTAACCTAACCTAACCTAACCTAACCTAACCTAACCTAACCTAACCTAACCTAACCTAACCTAACCTAACCTAACCTAACCTAACCTAACCTAACCTAACCTAACCTAACCTAACCTAACCTAACCTAACCTAACCTAACCTAACCTAACCTAACCTAACCTAACCTAACCTAACCTAACCTAACCTAACCTAACCTAACCTAACCTAACCTAACCTAACCTAACCTAACCTAACCTAACCTAACCTAACCTAACCTAACCTAACCTAACCTAACCTAACCTAACCTAACCTAACCTAACCTAACCTAACCTAACCTAACCTAACCTAACCTAACCTAACCTAACCTAACCTAACCTAACCTAACCTAACCTAACCTAACCTAACCTAACCTAACCTAACCTAACCTAACCTAACCTAACCTAACCTAACCTAACCTAACCTAACCTAACCTAACCTAACCTAACCTAACCTAACCTAACCTAACCTAACCTAACCTAACCTAACCTAACCTAACCTAACCTAACCTAACCTAACCTAACCTAACCTAACCTAACCTAACCTAACCTAACCTAACCTAACCTAACCTAACCTAACCTAACCTAACCTAACCTAACCTAACCTAACCTAACCTAACCTAACCTAACCTAACCTAACCTAACCTAACCTAACCTAACCTAACCTAACCTAACCTAACCTAACCTAACCTAACCTAACCTAACCTAACCTAACCTAACCTAACCTAACCTAACCTAACCTAACCTAACCTAACCTAACCTAACCTAACCTAACCTAACCTAACCTAACCTAACCTAACCTAACCTAACCTAACCTAACCTAACCTAACCTAACCTAACCTAACCTAACCTAACCTAACCTAACCTAACCTAACCTAACCTAACCTAACCTAACCTAACCTAACCTAACCTAACCTAACCTAACCTAACCTAACCTAACCTAACCTAACCTAACCTAACCTAACCTAACCTAACCTAACCTAACCTAACCTAACCTAACCTAACCTAACCTAACCTAACCTAACCTAACCTAACCTAACCTAACCTAACCTAACCTAACCTAACCTAACCTAACCTAACCTAACCTAACCTAACCTAACCTAACCTAACCTAACCTAACCTAACCTAACCTAACCTAACCTAACCTAACCTAACCTAACCTAACCTAACCTAACCTAACCTAACCTAACCTAACCTAACCTAACCTAACCTAACCTAACCTAACCTAACCTAACCTAACCTAACCTAACCTAACCTAACCTAACCTAACCTAACCTAACCTAACCTAACCTAACCTAACCTAACCTAACCTAACCTAACCTAACCTAACCTAACCTAACCTAACCTAACCTAACCTAACCTAACCTAACCTAACCTAACCTAACCTAACCTAACCTAACCTAACCTAACCTAACCTAACCTAACCTAACCTAACCTAACCTAACCTAACCCTAACCTAACCCTAACCCTAACCTAACCTGACCTAACCATATATATGTATCCTCTTCAACATGACCTAAGTTTCCCGAGAAATAAACATTTTATCATTGCAGGTATTGTTGTTAAGTGGGAATCTTCTGCACTGGTGATAAAAACAACAAGGCGTTTACATGGACCGTGCTTTCATATCTTGGGTGCAGTGTATATTCCTGGTCTATGTTTCTTAAGTAGTACGTTTTTCTTTACGTTTATATGTTGCGTATATTAGCTGTGGGAGAAGGAAAGAGAGGATATATGTATGTATGTATATATGTATATGTATGTATGTATATGTGTGTGTGTGTGTGAGTGTGTGTGTGTGTGTGTGTGTGTGTGTGTGTGTGTGTATGTGTGTGTGTGTGTACTCACGTTACTGCCTTTGCTGTTGTTTTTTTTATATCATACATATATATGTTTCTTACCTACACATAAGCTCATCGTTTATACCGAACAAAAAGGGATTATAATTACACTGCCCTTTAGTAAGTGCCAGGAATGGGTGCCTCCATAGTTCATTCAGGCTCTGCACGAGAATCTTAACTTCGAAAATCACTTTATGTCTCGAACTTTTCGCCGAGAAGTTACAAAGACCCGGCAAATAGTGTTCACAGATTCTTTCAATTTCCTCTTTTTCTCAGAATGGTCATTAAAGTCGCTCCAATCTGTCAAGAGTCAATTACAGGCAGTTCCCAAAAGGAAAAGTCTTAATCTCATCACCCCATTTTTTTATTTTTTTATTGGCCTCTTTTTGTTCCGGTGAATCCTATAATAATCGTTAAAGTATTTAATCGATAATTTTGTTGTGAATTCGAGTATCGTATGATTAAAATTTGTTACTGAATATACTGAAGGGAATTTTTTCCCCCAATCGCATTGTAAGGCGAATTAAATAAATAAGAAA
>BOPN01001232.1:322500-324712 GCA_017312705.2 Penaeus japonicus
TTGGTATTGATAAAAGGAGTTGCACTATAAGCTGTAAAGTACTTATAATCGTGTAAATAGAAATAATACTATTACAATTAATCTTTGATATGGATAAAAATAAAAAAAACAAAGTGAAACACGTATCTGAGAGCTTAAAGCGAGATATAAAATCTATAAAACTATATATATATATATATATTATATATATATATATATATATATATATATATATATATATATATATATATATATATATATGTATATATATATATATATATATATATATATATATATATATATATATATATATATATATATATATATATATATATATATATATATATACATATATATATATATATATAATATATATATATATATATACATATATATATTGCAGCAAGCCAGACGTCGGAAGTTCGTTTAACATCACAAAGGAAGTGAGCAAACCGCAAGGCCTTGTTACTCTAAACTTCCCTTAGTGTAAGGACTGCATTGCAGGACGCGTGCATAGCTCGCATACCACCCCCCCCCCCCCCCGCCAACCTATGACAGAACTGAAATTCGTGGTCGTGTTCCTGTCTCACGATTGCCAAGGCATTATTGCACTGTCCGTGGCAAATTGCAGGTTGAGGGGCTGGGTGGGGCTGGGGGGAGAGGGGGGGGGCGTAGGTTTCCCCCAATCAAAATGTTTGGGCATCATCGGCTCGATCTATAAGAGCAATATCAAATGAATCTGGTTTATTCTTTTAGTAATTTTATTTGCGTCTTTGGCACTTAAGGAAACATTTATGGAATCGTATTAAGAGAATTATCTGCTACTCAGAATGATTTCTTATTTAAACTAATTATTTGATTTATTTAATTCTTATTTAAACTGATTATTTAATTTATTTATCATATCAAGAAAATTCTCTGCTACTCAGAATGATTTCTTATCTAAACTGACACAAAGACACTCTAACATTTTTTTTTTCTTAGTAACTAACACGACAAACCAATCATAATTTGCCGATACAAACATTTATTTGAATAGCAACATGCAACATACTATTGCATCCATAAGTTTTTTTTTTTCCATTCGGGGTGGTTAATTAACACAGGTCATACAGTGAAGCACGTTAACTGGGCAATTAACCAACCCTCAGGTTCATCTGTGTTTTGAAGTTTATTATGTGCCCTTACTTTATAATTAAGTCATTTACTGACCTAATTATAGTGAGAAATAAAGCTAGTGAAATTACTATCTGTAGAATCACTCACATATCAGTCTCTATTTGCAGTGATCAGCAATTGGTTAATCCATTTTTTTTTCTACGTCTTAAAACGTTGACAGGTTGACGCAAAGACTTCGATTCCACTGCATGATAAAGTATTTGGAAATTATGATCAGAGAAAGTGCATATTCTTCAATATTCCTCATGGATTTTCATCCATGTTTTTTTTTTTTTTTTGTTTTTTATTTTTTTTTGTTTTTTTTTTTTTTTTTTTTTTATTATTTTTTTTTTTTTCTTTTTTTTTTTTTTTTTTTTTTAATACTAAGTATCATAAATCATAGTGTGCGAATACTGTGCCTATTGATTTATGTAAACCAAATCAAATCCATGGTGTTTCAAGATTATCCTATATGCATTGCATTTCAACCTTCTGCCTTGCCCTCTTTACAAACAAATCATAATTGCAAATACTTATCCAAGGACCCGATTAAGATTTAAAAAAAAAGAAAAAAAAGAAAAAAAAACTATACTACTTGGTACAGTACTTCTGCTGTTTTTCCTTTTTTCAGGGATATATATTTTTTATGGTTTACGTTATGTTATGGCTATGAGACGTGACAATATCTCAAGACATCTTTTTATAACTTTTTCTTTCTTTTTTCGGTTTATGACTGTGCGTATCAGGGAGGTGGTTGTGCTACGCCTCTACCAATAATACTACTGCCAAATGTTAATAAGTCTATTGCTACTAATACCATATGAGTGGTAAATGCAGACATAAAAACAAATGTGCTCAAAACCCTGTCCGGCCATGATCAGCTATCATCATCATTATCCTTATCTTCATTCATCATTATCATCGTCATTATCATCATCATTCATCATCGATATCGTCATTATCATCATCATCCTCATTATCATCACTATTATTATTATCATCATCATCATCATCATTATCATCATCATGAGAGAGAGAGAGAGCGAGAGAGAGAGAGAGAGAGAGAGAGAGAGAG
>BOPN01001233.1:0-7500 GCA_017312705.2 Penaeus japonicus
TGTTTAATTAAATGTCATAAGAATGATTGGATCTGTTGATCAGTATATTTTCTTAATTATCAGGGTTTGTAATATGATGATAAATGTTGAACATGATTAAGTCTTGTTATCATTTGATCCGTGTATCTGATTTCTTCATTTATATATCATCTTTAACATTATAGTCATGTATTTTTTTTTTTATTGTCCTCTCTTACCGTATATATGCATTAAGATTATCACACAGGATTTCACGTGAGGGAAAATACTTATAGATACTGAATATGATTAACATTAGTGTCACGACACCTATAATCATAGTTATTCATTCATTTACCAAATTACTATCTATCAATTTATCTATCTATCTATTCCCCATCATTCATTCATCTATTTATCAGAGTTCATCTCGTCAGTATTTGATTATATATTCATCAATTTATTCTTCTATTTTCTATATTCATCTACAAAGCTAACAGTAGATTCGTGGTAAAGAGCGATAGATGTATACATCTAATATTGATGAGAGCAGATGAATATATGTATATATATATATATATATATATATATATTATATATATATATATATATATATATATATATATATATATTTTTTTTTTTTTTTTTTTTTTTGGGGGGGGGGGGGGGGGAGGTTAGGGAGGGAATTAGGAAGATATTTAAGGTGGACTTGACAGATTGCATAAGTAGGGAGATGGGGATAGATCAAGGCTAACGGCGGAGATCTGTTCCTTCTGGTTCGTCGTTTATTCTAAATCTACAATATGAATGGTGACATTTTTGGCATTTTGCAATACCATGATATTGCAACAACAACAACAAGACGATATGTATATATATTTTTTCTCTTTTTTCTTCTTTATCTCGCTATTCTAATATTTTACTGCATTTTGAGATTTAGCTCATTATGATAACGGTTTATAGCTCCCTGTGATGATATACATACAAATTATATGTATTAAAGCTTATCTAAAACTTGATATAACTCTCGCTATTTCTTTCTATCTTTTTCTATTTTTTCCCCTTCCTTCCTCTGATATCCTTCCATTTCATTTCTCCTCCTTCCTTTTTTTCATTTCTCCCCCCCTTCCCCCTCCCTCCTTTTCTTTTGTCTTCCTCCCCTCCCCCCAACCCCTTCCTTGTTTCTACCCCCCTCTTTTTCATCTGTTTTCTTCTCCTTCTTCCCTCCCTCCCTCCTTGCTCCTACCAACCCCTCTTCTCTTATCCTCTGTCTCCATTCCTCTTCCTCATCCCTCTCTTTCCCGTCCGCTTTCCTCTTCCTCTTCTTCCTTCCTTCTTCTTCCACTTCCCCCGCTCTTTATTTCCTTCTTTCTCCCTCCCTCTTCTTTACACCTCTGTTCCTTCTTCTTTATTCCATCTTTCTACCCTCCTATCATTCTTATTCCCTTATCTCCCACCTCCTTTTTATCTTTCTCCCCCACCCCTCTCTCTCCTTTCGTTCCTTCCACCACCTCTCTCTCTCTCTCCCCTTTTCTCCTTCACCTTCCACTCTCTCTCTCCCTTTCTTCCTTCTCCCCCTATCTCCCCTCCATCATCTCCATCCTTTCTCCTCTCCTCCTCCTCCTTCTTTCCCCTTCTCTGCTATCTGGAACTTGTTGCCAGATAACATTAAAAACATTAACAGCTGTTGTAATTTCAAAACAAAATTGAAAGAACACCTCTTTACTCTTCAAGTGTAAATATATATAAATTTATGTAAGATTAACCATTGTAACTTATGGAATAAAGTGTTTGAATTTGAATTTGAATCCTACTCCTCCTTCTACCCCTCTCTCCTCCTCTTCCTCCCCTTCTCTCCTCCACCTCCTCCTCCTCTCTCCTATTCCTCCTCCTCCCCATCTCTCCTATTCCTCCTCTTACCCCTCTCTCCTCCTCCTCCCTCCTAACCTCTTCCTCCTCCTCCACCTCCTCCTTCTCCACCTTCTTCACCTCCTCCCCCCTCTCTCCTCCTCCTCCTCCCTCTCTCTCTCCACGCTCCCTCCCTCCTCCTCCTCCCTCCTCCTCCACCTCCTCCCTCCTACCCTCCTCCCCCTCTCTCCTCGTCCTCCTCCTCCTCTCTCCTATTTCTCCTCCCTCTCCCAAAAGACCCTTTAAAAGCAGCGCTAAATTCTACTCATAACCTAACCTAACCTCCTTGCCTCGTGATGCTCCCGCGCGGTGCTAGCCCGGATATCATTATCGGAAATGCCTCGTGCAACACTTGCAACACTTCATCCTCTTGCAGGAAGAGGCTCGTAAGAGCAGGAAGGATGATAGGGTCAAGATTTAAGGAGTTTTGGATTACTCTTTATTGATATTAAGGCTCCTTGGACAGGATCTGTTCTCCGTTTTGTGACTTCCTTCGAATTACTTTATTTGGGAGGGATTGCAGGAAATATAAATGTCTAATCAATTCATCATTTATTTCTTTTAATTTGATTTGAATGATTGTTACTTGATACTTGAATGATTGAATTTCAGTGATTTATTTCATAGCTGTATATTTTATGTTATATCATTTCATGCAAGTTATAAAATGAAAGTAGCATGGTTGTTACATCTATAGATAGTTTTATCAGTCAATAATATTGTTTATGTTTTGGTTTTATTTTCATATGTCTAGTTGTCTTTCAGTTTTGAATATTTTGTTTCTAATATCTTCGTCTATGTTTGTGACTTGGATATGTCTGCCATCGCATATCTTCATCTTCATCTCCTGTCTCTCTCTCCCTCTCCCTCTCTCTCTCTCTCTCTCTCTCTCTCTCTCTCTCTCTCTCTCTCTCTCTCTCTCTCTCTCTCTCTCTCTCTCTCTCTCTCTTTCTCTCTCTCTGTGTTTGTGTACAGTGACATATATCGATTATAGTTTATGGTGTATGTATACTTATATAGCAATCTTCAAAATATTTAGCTAAAATCAAATCATTTTTCCGTTATTTGCAATTCATAAAATGTTCAAATTACACCTCTCAACTCATCATATTGTCAACCTACACACTGCAATTGATATTCCTTTCAATAAGCAATATCCTATCCATAATATTTTCAATAAACCATTTTTCCAAATCACACTAGTCTCCCCTTAACATTTCCCAGCCGACAATATTTTCAATTCACAACCTCCCACCTCCCATTTCCCAATCACCCAGTCTCCTTCTTGCCCTGTAAACGAGGGAAGAAATCTGGATCTTCCTAACTTACGTAACGAGCCATGTGTCTCTCTCCTCCTCCTTCGTAATAAAGCTTCCTTCGATTCGCTACGTCAACAAGCGCATCGGCATACATCGATGGAGACTTGAGCGAGAATCTCCTCCGTCTTGGGGGTTGAGATGCGAGGCGTGTGTGGGAGGGAGTGGGGGTGGGGGGGAGGGGGAGGGGGAAGGGGAGGGGGAAGGGGGGGTCAGGAGATGGAGAGGAAGAGAGGGAGAGGAAGAGGGAGATGGGGATGGAGGGGAAGAGATGACGAGGGAGAGGAGATGGAGAGGGAGAGGGAGATGGAGAGGGAGAGGGAGATGGAGAGGAAGATGGAAGGGAGATGGAGAGGGAGAGGGAGATAGAGAGGAAGAGATGGAGAGGGAGAGGTAGATGGAGAGGAAGAGATGGGGATGTAGATGGAGTGGGTGAGGGAGATGGGGATGTAGATGGAGGTGAAGATGGAGATAGTGATGGTGAGAGAGAGAGGGGAGGGGGAGAGGGAGGGAGGGAGGGAGAAGAGAGAATGAACAAAAAGGTAAGAGAAAAAGAGAGAGGGAGGAAGGAGAGAAAAGGACCGATAAGAGGAAGAGGGGAGAGTGAGAGAGAGGGAGGGAGGGGAAAAGGAGAACGAATTTCAATAGAAAGAGAAGGAGGAAAGAAGAGAATGAAAAGGAAAGTAGGCGAAAGGCGAAAAGAGTGAGATGTGGATGGAAAGGGGAAAATAGAGAGAGAGGGAAAAATGGAGTGAAAGGAGGATAGGGAGGGATAAGAAGGAAAGAGGAAGGGGAATAAATGAAAGGGAGACTGAAAAGGGGTACGGAAAGGAATGATGCATGTGAAGTGGAGAGGGAAAAGGAAGGAGAGAAGGAGAGGGAGAGGAAAGGGAGTAAGAAATGGAGAGGGAAAGGAAGAGGTAAAGGGAAAGGGAAGGGAGAGGGAGAAAGAGAAGGAAAGGAGAGGGATAAGGAAAATGAGTGGAAGAGGGTGACGGAGAAATAAAGGAAAGGGAAAGAGAAAAGGGGGAAGTAATGGAAGAGGGAGAAGGAAAGGGAAAGAGTGAGGGAGAAGGAAAGGGAAAAGGAGAGGGGGAGGTGAAGGGAGTGGGAGAGGGGAAAGGAGAGGAAGAGGGGAAGGGAGAGGAAGATGGAGAGGGAGGGAGACGCTGAGGATAGGTGAAGGGAGAGAGAGGAGGGGGAGAGGGAGAATGGATCCATCTTCACCTCCATCTACATCCCCATCTCTTCCTCTCCATGTCCCTCTCCCTCTCCATCTCCCTCCCCCACTCCATCTACATCCCCATCTCCCTCACCCTCTCCATCTCTTCCTCTCCTTCCCCATCCCTTCCTCTCCATCTCTCTCACCCACTCCATCTACATCCCCATCACCCTCACCCTCTCCATCTCCCTCTCCATTTCTTCCTTTTCATCTCCCTCTCCCTCTCCATCTACATCCCCATCTCCATCTCTCCCTCTCCCTCTCCATCCCTTCCTCTCCATCTCCCTCTCCCTCTCCATCTCCCTCTCCCTCTCTTCCTCTCCATCTCCTCCCCCCCCTCCCCCCCCCCCCCCCCCCCCTTTCCCCCCACCCTCCCTCCCACACACGCCTCGCATCTCAACCCCCAAGACGGAGGAGATTCTCGCTCAAGTCTCCATCGATGTATGCCGATGCGCTTGTTGACGTAGCGAATCGAAGGAAGCTTTATTACGAAGGAGGAGGAGAGAGACACATGGCTCGTTACGTAAGTTAGGAAGATCCAGATTTCTTCCCTCGTTTACAGGGCAAGAAGGAGACTGGGTGATTGGGAGATGGGAGGTGGGAGGTTGTGAATTGAAAATATTGTCGGCTGGGAAATGTTAAGGGGAGACTAGTGTGATTTGGAAAAATGGTTTATTGAAAATAGTATGGATTGGATATTGCTTATTGAAAGGAATATCAATTGCAGTGTGTAGGTTGACAATATTATGAATTGAGAGGTGTAATTTGAACATTTTATGATTACAAATAACGGAAAGATGATTCGATTTTAGCTAAATATTTTGAAGATTGCTATATAAGTATACATACACCATAAACTATATTCGATTTGTCACTGTACACAAACACAGAGAGAGAGAGAGAGAGAGAGAGAGAGAGAGAGAGAGAGAGAGAGAGAGAGAGAGAGAGAGAGAGAGGGAGAGAGAGACAGGAGATGAAGATGAAGATATGCGATGGCAGACATATCCAAGTCACAAACATAGACGAAGATATTAGAAACAGAATATTCAAAACTGAAAGACAACTAGACATATGAAAATAAAACCAAAACATAAACAATATTATTGACTGATAAAACTATCTATAGATGTAACAACCATGCCACTTTCATTTTATAACTTGCATAAAATGATATAACATAAAATATGCAGCTATGAAATAAATCACTGAAATTCAATCATTCAAGTATCAAGTAACAATCATTCAAATCAAATCAAAAGAAATAAATGATCAGATGATTAGATAATTATATTTCCTGCAATCCCTCCCAAATAAAGTAATTCGAAGGAAGTCACAAAACGGAGAACAGATCCTGTCCAAGGAGCCTTAATATCAATAAAGAGTAATCCAAAACTCCTAAAATCTTGACCCTATCATCCTTCCTGCTCTTACGAGCCTCTTCCTGCAAGAGGATGAAGTGTTGCAAGTGTTGCACGAGGCATTTCCGATAATGATATCCGGGCTAGCACCGCGCGGGAGCATCACGAGGCAAGGAGGTTAGGTTAGGTTATGAGTAGAATTTAGCGCTGCTTTTAAAAGGTCTTTTGGGGGAGGGAGGAGATAGAGGAGAGAGGAGGAGGAGGACGAGGAGAGAGGGGGAGAAGGAGAAAGGGGTAGGAGGGTAGGAGGAGGAGAGAGGAGGAGGAGAGAGGGAGCGTGGAGAGAGAGAGGGAGGAGGAGGAGGAGGTGAAGAAGGTGGAGAAGGAGGAGGTGGAGGAAGAGGGAGGAGGAGGAAGAGGGTAGGAGGGAGGAGGAGGAGAGAGGGGTAAGAGAAGGAATAGGAGAGATGGGGAGGAGGAGGAATAGGAGAGAGGGGGAGGAGGAGGAGGAGAGAAGGGGAGGAAGAGGAGGAGAGAGGGGTAGGAGGAGGAATAGCAGAGAGGGGGAGAGGAGGAGAGAGGGGTAGAAGGAGGAGTAGGATTCAAATTCAAATTCAAATTCAAACACTTTATTCCATAAGTTACAATGGTTATTCTTACATAAATACATATATATTTACACTTGAAAAGTAAAGAGGTGTTCTTTCAATTTTATTTTGAAATTACAAAAGTTAATGTTTTCAATGTTATCTGGCAACAAGTTCCAGATAGCAGGGAAGGGGAAAGAAGGAGGAGGAGGAGAGGAGAAAGGATGGAGATGATGGAGGAAAGAAAGGGGAGATAGGGGGAGAAGGAAGAAAGGGAGAGAGAGAGAGTGGAGGGTGAAGGAGAAAAGGAGAGAGAGAGAGAGAGAGAGGTGGTGGAAGGAACGAAAGGAGAGAGAGGGGTGGGGGAGAAAGATAAAAAGGAGGTGGGAGATAAGGGAATAAGAATGATAGGAGGGTAGAAAGATGGAATAAAGAAGAAGGAACAGAGGTGTAAAGAAGAGGGAGGGAGAAAGAAGGAAATAAAGAGCGGGGGAAGTGGAAGAAGAAGGAAGGAAGAGGAGGAAGAGGAAAGCGGACGGGAAAGAGAGGGAAGAGGAAGAGGAATGAAGACAGAGGATAAGAGAAGAGGGGTTGGTAGGAGCAAGGAGGGAGGGAGGGAAGAAGGAGAGGAAAACAGATGAAAAAGAGGGGGGTAGAAACAAGGAAGGGGTTGGGGGGGAGGGGATGAAGACAAAGGAGGAGGAGGGAGGGGGAAGGGGGGAGAAATGAAAAAGAGGAAGGAGGAGAAATGAAATGGAAGGATATCAGAGGAAGGAAGGGGAAAAGAGAGAATAAGGTAGAAAGAAAGAGCGAGAGTTATATCTGGTTTTAGATAAGCTTTCCTTTAATAATACATATAATTTGTATGTATATCATCACAGGGAGCTATAAATCGTTATCATAATGAGCTAAATCTCAAAATGCAGTAAAATATTAGAATAGCGAGATAAAGAAGAAAAAAGAGAAAAAAATATATATACATATCGTCTTGTTGTTGTTGTTGTTGTTGCAATATCATGGTATTGCAAAATGCCAAAAATGTCAGCATTCATATTGTAGATTTAGAATAAACGACGAACCAGAAGGAACAGATCTCCGCCGTTAGCCTTGATCTATCCCCATCTCCCTACTTATGCAATCTGTCAAGTCCA
>BOPN01001233.1:12500-15000 GCA_017312705.2 Penaeus japonicus
CTTCAGGTACGACAGGAGGCGAGGGTCGTCTCCTGCCAGGGGCCCTCGGATGCGGATGGCAAGGTCGAGGTCATCGGTGACCTCTCTCACCTGGGAGCGAAAGGAAGGCGGATTGTTGTTTAATATATATATATATATATATATATATATCAACACTTAAATCTTCGGCCCTATCATCCTTCCTGCTCTTACGAGCCTCTTCCTGCAAGAGGATGAAGTGTTGCAAGTGTTGCACGAGGCATTTCCGATAATGATATCCGGGCTAGCGCCGCGCGGGGAGCATCACGAGGCAAGGAGGTTGGGATTGGGTTATGGTAGAATTTAGCGCTGCTTTTTAAAGGGTCTTTTGGGAGAGGGGAGGAGAAATAGGAGAGAGGAGGAGGAGGACGAGGAGAGAGGGGGAGGAGGGTAGGAGGGAGGAGGTGGAGGAGGAGGGAGGAGGAGGAGGGAGGGAGCGTGGAGAGAGAGAGGGAGGAGGAGGAGGAGAGAGGGGGGAGGAGGAGTGAAGAAGGTGGAGAAGGAGGAGGTGGAGGAGGAGGAAGAGGTTAGGAGGAGAGAGGGGTAAGAGGGAGGAATAGGAGAAGATGGGGAGGGAAGGAGGAATAGGAGAGAGGGAGGAGGAGGTGGAGGAGAGAAGGGGGGAGGAAGAGGAGGGAGAGAGGGGTAGAAGGAGGAGTAGGATTCAAATTCAAATTCAAACACTTTATTCCATAAGTTACAATGGTTAATCTTACATAAATTTATATATATTTACACTTGAAGAGTAAAGAGGTGTTCTTTCAATTTTGTTTTGAAATTACAACAGCTGTTAATGTTTTTAATGTTATCTGGCAACAAGTTCCAGATAGCAGAGAAGGGGAAAGAAGGAGGAGGAGGAGAGGAGAAAGGATGGAGATGATGGAGGGGAGATAGGGGGAGAAGGAAGAAAGGGAGAGAGAGAGTGGAAGGTGAAGGAGAAAAGGGGAGAGAGAGAGAGGAATTAATTGGAAAGGAACGAAAGGAGAGAGAGGGGTGGGAGAAAAGATAAAAAGGAGGTGGGAGATAAGGAATAAGAATGATAGGAGGGTAGAAAGATGGAATAAAGAAGAAGAGGAACTAGAGGTGTAAAGAAAGAGGGAGGAGAAGAAGGAAATAAGAGCGGGAAGTGGAAGAAGAAGGAAGGAAGAAGGAAGAGAGGAAAGCGGACGGGAAAGGGATGAGGAAGAGGAATGGAGACAGAGGGATAAGAAGAGGGGTTGGTAGGAGCAAGGAGGGGAGGGAGGGAAGAAGGAGAAGAAAACAGATGAAAAGAGGGGGTAGAAACAAGAGGAAGGGGTTGGGGGGAGGGGAGGAAGACAAAAAAGAAAGGAGGGAGGGGGGAAGGGGGGAGAAATGAAAAAAGGAAGGAGGAGAAATGAAATGGAAGGATATCAGAGGAAGGAAGGGAAAAAATAAAGAAAAAGATAAAAGAAATATTGAGAGTTATATCAAGTTTTTTAGATAGCTTTAATACATATAATTTGTATGTATATCATCACAGGGAGCTATAAACCGTTATCATAATGAGCTAAATCTCAAAATGCAGTAAAATATTAGAATAGCGAGATAAAAGAAAAAGAGAAAAATATATACATATCGTCTTGTTGTTGTTGTTGCAATATCATGGTATTGCAAAATGCCAAAAATGTCACCATTCATATTGTAGATTTAGAATAAACGACGAACCAGAAGGAACAGATCTCCGCCGTTAGCCTTGATCCTCCCATCCCCTGCCCCATGCAATCTGTCAAGTCCACCTTAAATATCTTCCTTAATTCCCTCCCTATCTCCCCCAAAAAAAAAAAAAAAAATATATATATATATATATATATATATATATATATATATATATATATATATATATATATATATATACATATATTCATCTGCTCTCATCAATATTAGATGTATACATCTATCGCTCTTTACCACGAATCTACTGTTAGCTTTGTAGATAAATATAGAAAATAGAAGAATAAATTGATGAATATATAATCAAATACTGACGAGATGAACTCCGATAAATAGATGAATGAATGATGAGGAATAGATAGATAGATAAATTGATAGATAGTAATTTGGTAAATGAATGAATAACTATGATTATAGGTGTCGTGACACTAATGTTAATCATATTCAGTATCTATAAGTATTTTCCCTCACGTGAAATCCTGTGTGATAATCTTAATGCATATATACGGTAGGAGAGGACAATAAAAAAAATACATGACTATAATGTTAAAGATGATATATAAATGAAGAAATCAGATACACGGATCAAATGATAACAAGACTTAATCATGTTCAACATTTATCATCATATTACAAACCCTGATAATTAAGAAAATATACTGATCAACAGATCCAATCATTCTTATGACATTTAATTAAACAAAATCTGAATAACGCTTTGAATGATGAATAAAGTATAGAACAACAAGACAGAAAGACAAAAGTTCAAATCGAAAAATGTTGCAGAATG
>BOPN01001233.1:42625-45125 GCA_017312705.2 Penaeus japonicus
ATTCATATAAATGGGACGAGGAAGAATACAGATACATGAGAATAACCTTGAAAATCTTGAGTGTAGAAGGGAAGGAAAGAGAGGGGAAAGGAGAAACGAGAGGAATATAAAACTACTGAAGATAGAAGAGGAAAGGGGGAGAGAGAGAGAGAGAGAGAAATTACGGAGGAGGGGAACGTGAAGGAAGGATTAGATAAGGAAAGGGGAGAGGAAAATGAAGGAGAAGCAACGACAAGAGAGATGGAAGAGGGGAAAGTTGTATCACAAGGGGAGAGGAAGAGAGATGGAGAAGAGAGGAAAGAGGTAGGAGGAAGAGAGGAAAGAGGAGGGAGATTATAGGAAAGAGGGAGAAGAGAGGAAAGAGGAGGGAGGAGAAGAAACAGAGAGATGGAGAGGGGAGGAAAGAGCCGGGAGAAGTTAGGAAAGAAAATGAAGAAAATAGAAAAGAGTGGAGAGAGGAGAGGAAACGGGAGCGAAGAAGAGATTATGAGATGGAGAGGAGAGGAAATGGAGGGGAAGGAGAGGAGGTAGGAGAGAAGAAGAGATAGAGAAATGAAGAGGAGAGGATAGAAGAGAGGTGCGAGGAGAGATGGAGAGATGGAGAGGAGAGGAAACAGGAGTGAAGAAGAGATAAGGAGATGCAGAGGAGAGGAAAGAGGAGAGGATGCCATGACAACAAAGGAGCAGATGGAGGCGCCAGAGGCAGGTGGGCTGCTCTGATTAGCTGTGGTTGCATACATGAATGATTTCTGGTACTCTATGTGTGCGTGCGTGGGAGAGACCGAGAGAGAGCGGAGGGAGGAGAAGAGAGAGAGAGAGAGAGAGCGGAGGGAGGAGAAGAGAGAGAGAGAGAGAGAGAGAGAGAGAGCGGAGGGAGATGAAGAGAGAGAGAGAGAGCGGAGGGAGGAGAAGAGAGAGAGAGAGAGAGAGCGGAGGGAGGAGAAAGAGGGAGAGAGAGAGAGAGGCGGACAGACAGAAACAGAAATAAAATGATTGACGAATAGCCATGCAGGCAAAACAAACAAAAAAGTAATAAAAATAGGCAATAAAAGTCAAGCAAATAATGCAAAGAAAATAAAGAGCTAAGATGGAAGAAAAAATAAGGAAATACAACATTAATAATAGTGCTGATAAAACCGATAGTGATAATGATAAAAATACTAATGATAATATAAAAATTATAACTATGATAATAATACAAATAGTATTAATAATGATAATAACAGAAATAAAAACGATAATGATAATGATAATGATGATGATGATAATAATAGCAACAACAAAAATAACAATAACGATAATAATGATAGTAATAATAATACTGATAATGACAATAATCATACTAATGATAATAATAGTGATAATATTAACTATGAAACCAGACTTAGGCGAAAGAATATGACGAAAGGCCGGAGACAGCAGGAGACCGAAGAAAGCAAAGGAGGCAAAAGTTAAAAAGTCCGTGGAAGGAAATGAAATCTGGGGATTAATGCGTAGAGTTTGTTTAACTTTAATTCGGCAGAGGAAGCGAACGGGAAGAGTGTGGAAGTTGAAGAATGGGCTAGAGGAAGAGAAGGAGAGCTAGGAGAAAAATGATAATGATGTTGAAGGGAAAGAAAACAAGTTATTGCAGTGGCGAGTTAGTCGCCGGGAATTTAATATAATTAGGAAGTAACAACGATAAGATTAAGAGAAAACAGAGAATGGATGGGAACGAATGCTGTTAGCATTATCGAAAAGGGAAAATAAAGGCATGTGTAATGATATAATTCGAGATAATACGTAATATGTGATGATAGATGATACAGTATAAAAATATTAATTATATCGAGATAATATTCAGTTTCTTCAATACATATTAAATAAAACAAAAACAAAAAATACCTTAACATTATTTGTTGCACAATATAACATTTTCCTTCACTTTTAAATGAGCCTAAAACCATTATCGATTTGGAGGAAATCATTTAGACGCTGAATTTAAATAGCGTTGGAAATGATACTGAGACATCCTATTAATCATTCAGATAAGTTTCAATCGAGATCGTAAATATGCAAAACATTAAGTATATTCGAGACACATTTAAAAGTTTGGTAATCAAAAAACACTTAATATTGCTGTGTGTGTTTCTCTATATGAATGAATAGTGCACGAACGTCAACAGCCACGTACACACACACACACACACACACACACACACACACACACACACACACACACACACACACACACACACACACACACACACACACACACACACACACACACACACACACACCATCATACACACTCTAACACACTCACTTTGATATATACACATTTACTAACGAATATTGAGACATACATCAACACTCACATTGACGCACACGAACACATATAAACGCACAGAACACAAAATCTGATATAAAGTATAAGAAGAAGAAAAAAAAGAGAAAAGAAATGAATGATAATAAAAAAAAAAAACGATAAGCATAAAAGTAAAGATGAAAAGCTTATACT
>BOPN01001233.1:75125-77625 GCA_017312705.2 Penaeus japonicus
GGGGGGGGGAGGGAGAGAGGGAAAGATGAGAGGGGGAGGGGTAGAGGGGAGAATGAGAGGAGAAGAGGGAAGGTGAGAGGGGAAGTGAGAGGGAGAAGGGAGGTGAGGAGGAGAGGTGGGGGAGGAGGAGAGCTATGGGAGAGGGGAGGTGAGGGAGGGAGAGGGGAGAATGAGAGGAAGAGAGGTAGGGGTGAGGGGAGGTGAGGGAGGGAGAGGGGAGAATGAGAGGAAGAGAGGTAGGGGTGAGAGTAGGAGAGGTAAGGGAGGAGGAGAAGGGGAGAGGGGAGAATGAGAGGGGGAGAGGGGGAGGGAGGAGGGGAGTAGGGGAGAGGTAGAGGAGGGGGATAGAGTTAAAAGGGGGGGGGGGGGAGAGGGCATGCATCATCCTGCTCGAAGTGATTCGTGGGAGCATTCCATCAGGCAAGGATTTATCTTCTTTTTGTTTTTGACTGTTTTTGTTGTTGTTGTTGTTGTTGTTAGCATTGCCATCTTCATCAAAATCGTTATCGATATTTGATTTCATTGTTATTAATATGATAATGATGATTACAAAAAATACTAATAATATTGTCCTTGTGCTATCTGTATTACCAAGATTATTATCATTATTATTGTTATCATTATCATTATTTGCCTTTGTTTTAGTACCTTTGTTATCATTATTGTTATTGATATTATTACTAACACTATGATTATGATTGTTGTTATTATCGTTGTTATTGTTATCATTATTATCATTATTATCATCAATATCCCTATTAGTATTATCATTAGCAATAATTTTATCATTTTAATCATCATAATCATAATCATAATCATTCATACAATTAGTATTATTAGTACCATTATCGCGTCACCCTTCCCCTCCCCCTCCCCCTCCTTCTTTCCCTCTCCTCCTCCCTTTTTTTCTCCCTCTCCTTATCTCTAATCCCTCCTTTAACTCCTCCACCCTATCCTACACATAACCTAAAATAGAAAAGATAATAAATATATTTTCAAAAAATCCCACGTCCTACTTTTAGAAAATAAAATTTCAAAAATGGTATAAACATTCAATAAAAAAAAAAAAATCCTTCCTTTTGAACACCAAGCGGTCAGTCCCAACATCTTTATCTCCATTTGTTGATAGCAATTAGAACCTCGAGACACTTCGTTGTCATCATTAACGCCTAAATGGGTCGTTTTGGGTGAGAAACTGGATAGGCGGGGGGAGAGGGAGGGAGTGAGGGAGTGGGGGGACGGAGGAAGGGAGGGATAGAAGGAAGGTAGAGAGGTGGACGAGGGGGGGAGAGGGAGGGAGAGGGAGGGAGTGGGGGATTGGAGGGATGAAGTGCGGGACGGAGGGAGGGAGGGAGGGAGGGAGTGGGGTTTTGGAGGGATAAAGTGGGGGAAGGAGGGAAGGAGGGAGTGGGGGATTGGAGGGAAAGAGGGAGGATGGGAGGGGAGATAGAAAGTTGAGGAGGATATTTAAGTCGTTTCGTGGATTTAGGGACTAGAGGATGAGGGAGGAAGGAGGAGGAGGTAGGAGGGAGGGAGGGGGAGGAGGAGGAGGAATTGGAGGCCAAGAAGAAGAGGGAAACCTTTTATCTATTATATTTTTCGATTTAGGAATTACAGGAATAGAAGAAAGAGGAGAAAGAGAAAAAGGAAGAGAGAGGTAGAGAGATGGAAAGGGGATGGAAGAAGAGAGACGTGGATGAGAACGTGGAAGAAGATAGAGATGGAGGGAGGAGGAGAAAGAGGAGGGGGGAGAGGTGACATGAGGATATAGAGGAGGAGGAGGAGGAGAGAAGAGAGAAGAGAGGATGAAAATACACAAATAGAAAAAAAGAGGGTGGCGAGGAGGAGGAGGAAGAAGAAGAGGAAGAAGACGGAGAAGAGGAGGAGGAAGAGGGAAAATAGGAGGTGGAGAGGCTGAAGTAGTGATAAATCGAAGGAATCCTTGAGGACTTTTCAAGAGGGTGATCTGGAATTAGGAGGAAGAGGGGGGGATAAGGGGGGTGAGGAAGGGTGAGATGTGGGGGTGGGAGGATGAGATAAAATGAGGGGAAAAGGGAATAAAGAGAAGGAGTCAAAAAAAAAAAAAAGAAAAAAAAAGAAAAAAAAAAAAAAAAAAATATGAAAAGAGAAGAAAAAGAAAAAAAAAAGTAGGAGAGATACATAGAGAGAGAGAGAGACAGAGCGACATAGGGAAAGAGAGAAAAGGGGGAAAGAAGGAAAAGGCAGAGGAAATAGATGACAAGGGAGATAAAGTTTGTGGAAAGATTCCATGAGGGAAAGGCAGGCGGAAAGGGGAGCTAATGGGAGGAAATGAGAGAGACGGAGAGAAAGGGTTAGACACAGATGGAAGGGATGGGGAGATGAAGGAAATGAGGAGGAGAGAGAAGGAGGGGAGGGGGAGATGATGGAGATTGGCAAAGAAGGGAGAACAATGAGAGAGAGAGAGAGGGAGAGAGAGAGAGAGAGAGAGAGAGAGAGAGAGAGAGAGAGAGAGAAGGAA
>BOPN01001233.1:102625-112625 GCA_017312705.2 Penaeus japonicus
GAACTGAGAGGGTGTGAATATGTAGGTATATTGTTCCACAAAGAAGGGGAAAATGAGACTAGATATTTAGTACAGTGCATATGTAAAAAAGATAATAATAATGATAATAATGATAACGATATTAATAATAATAATGATGAGGATGATGAAAATGATAATAATAATAATGATGATGATGATGATAATAATAATAATAATAATAATAATAATGACAATAATAATGATGATGATGATGATAATAATAATAATAATTTCAGGAGAGAAAAAAAGGAGAGAAAGTAAGACAGAGAGAGAAAGAGAGCGACCGTGAGAGAGAGAGAAAGAGAGAGAGAGAACATAGAGATAGTGAAATCGAATGAGAGGGGGTAGAGAGAGCGAGAAGAGGGAAGGTTGAATATATAAAAATTAATTTGATAACAAATCTCAAAAATAAAAATATGTGATTACATGAATTGAACAGAAAAAAACAAAAAAAAACATCTAATTATTCCAAATCCATGAATTATGAACATATATCGAACAATGATAACAGCCCCCAATGTAAAAATAGTTATGAAAATAGTAAGCATAATAATGATAGTAGTAATAATAATAGTAGAGGATAGACATAGTGATGATAAAGAAGATAATAAAAGTAACAGTGATAATAGTAATAAAGATATGCATGAAAATGATGATGCTGATAACAATATTGATAATAATGATAATAAAAATGATAACGATAGTAATCATAATAATGATAACAATAAAGATAATAATAATAAGAAAAATGGAAATGATTATTCTAATACCTACATCAACAATAAACCAAGCATAAATGATAAGTATCGTCCTTATTACGTAATACGTTATATGTATTTGTGTTTTGTTGTTGTTGCTGTTGTTGTTTTCTTGTTTGTATGTTTGTCTTGATAATCTTCAGTCACGTAAGGGCGCAATCTGCCTTATCTATCAAGCAGCTCTGACAGCACTCCTCATTAAATGGTCTTCCAGATTCCTCCTCGTTATGGAAGGAAGAATAAGGGGAGAGAGGGGGAGAGAGGAGGGGGAGGGGGAGGGAGAGGGGAGTGGGGTTGATGGGAGAGGATGGAGGGAGAGGGGAGTGGGGTTGATGGGAGAGGATGGAGGGGGAGGGGAGTGGAGTTGAAGGGAGAGGAGGAGGGGGAGGGGAGTGTGGGAGAATGGGGAGGAGGAAGGGGGAGGGGAGTGGAGGAGAAGGGAATAAGAGGGGAGTGTCTGAGAGAGGGAGCAGGAGGGAGGATACGATTGTTGAGAAAGAGGATGATGGAAGGAAGAGGAGAAGGAGGGATAATGATATGAGTGGGAGGAGGGAGGAGGGGAGGGGGTAGGGCGGTGTGGTAATGTGTGTTGGGAGGTGGGGAGGACAAGAGGGGTTAAGGGGAGGGAGGGGGATAAGGGGGAAGGTGGAAGGGCATGGAGGAAAAGAGGAGGAGATCTTTCCAGCTAAATCAAAGCATGAAAGGCCTCGCCGTTTCTTTGACTCACATCCCTTCTTCGTGGGTTAAAAAAATGAGCGGAAAAAAATGAAATTTGTAAATATAAACATGCCTTTGGGAATATATGAGAACACGCCCTTCCTCCGATTTGCCGAGAATGATGGGATTATTTTTTTGTTTCTCTCTCTATTTCACTTTCTCTCTCTCTCTCTCTCTCTCTCTCTCTCTCTCTCTCTCTCTCTCTCTCTCTCTCTCTCTCTCTCTCTCTCTCTCTCTCTCTCTCTCTCTCTCTCTCTCTCTCTCTCTCTCTCTCTCTCTCTCTCTCTCTCTCTCTCTCTCTCTCTCTCTCTCTCTCTCTCTTTCTCCTTCTGTTTCTGTCTGTCTGCCTCTCTCTCTCTCTCTCTCTCTTTCTTTCTGTCTGCTTCTCTCTCTCTCTCTCTCTCTCTCTCTCTCTCTCTCTCTCTCTCTCTCTCTCTCTCTCTCTCTCTCTCTATCTATCTATCTATCTCTATCTATCTATCTATCTATCTATCTATCTCTTGCTCTCTCTCTCTCTCTCTCTCTCTCTCTCTCTCTCTCTCTCTCTCTCTCTCTCTCTCTCTCTCTCTCTCTCTCTCTCTCTCTCTCTCTCTCTCTCTCTCTCTCTCTCTCTCTCTCTCTCTCTCTCTCTCTCTTTCTCTTTCTACCTCTCTTTCTGTCTATCTGCCTATTTCTCTCTCTCTCTCTCTCTCTCTCTCTCTCTCTCTCTCTCTCTCTCTCTCTCTCTCTCTCTCTCTCTCTCTCTCTCTCTCTCTCTCTCTCTCTCTCTCTCTCTCTCTCTCTCTCTCTCTCTCTCTCTCTCTCTCTCTCTCTCTCTCTCTTTCTCTCGCTCTCTTTCTCTCTCTCTTTCTCCCTTTTCTTTCAATCTTCCTCTTCTTCTCAAATATTTTTTTCTCTCTAACTGCGATCCTTTCTTGCGATGTTGCCAACACCTTAAAAAAAATTGTAGACGTGTAACTCTTATCTCTACTCTTCTGACCCATTAAATTCTTTCATACATAGTCCCGGAATTATGGAAATTGTGGGTTTTATTACCCAAGTTCTCCAACAGATGGCAGGAGATCTTAAATCACTATCTCCGCCATTCCTTGCTGGGTATTCTATTAGGTTGTCTATATGTGTGGGCGTGTGGGTGTTTCGGCTTGTGCGAGTTTGTTTGTTTTTGTTTTTTGTTTTTTTGTTGTTTTATTTACGTATGTGTGTGTGTGAAGGATCCAATAAGCCGAAGGCGAAAAGGCCTTCTGTATGTTTGGATGTGTTCTTGTATGTACAATCTGTATCTACATTAATAAGTGTATGTGTTCGTGTCTATGTATGTGCATGTCCTCGTGTATGTGCATGGATACGCACATGTATATCTACACGCGTATGTATTCCCAATCCTCTCCCGATAGGCTTGTAATCTACATACTCGTATAGCCACTGATAATCCCATCCAGACCTCCCCCACCCCC
This sequence comes from Penaeus japonicus, assembly GCA_017312705.2. Classification (NCBI taxonomy): domain Eukaryota; kingdom Metazoa; phylum Arthropoda; class Malacostraca; order Decapoda; family Penaeidae; genus Penaeus; species Penaeus japonicus. The sequence goes on from BOPN01001233.1 coordinate 105,576, forward strand.
CTAATCGACCCTCCATGCACAGACATAAAAATTGGTCTCCTCTGAGTGATTCCTTATCTCCCGTCCATCAGATCTCGGTGCAGCGTCTTTCGTCCGGCCCGACAGCATTCCGAGATTATTACCTCAATTTACGGCGAATTTATGGAACGATCGACGAATGTGAGCTTTTTGGATGGATTCCGATACGGCTCATTGCCCTAACTGCAAATGCCTAAAAATAAGCTTTATGGATCTGGATGCGAGGGTTTATCTTGTCGAGGCGTTAGCTTTTTGGTTATCTTTCTTTTTTTTTATTGCTTTCTTTTCTTATTCTTTTCTTGTGGTTTCCGTATGTCATCAGCATCTTTGTCGTGGATTCTTATCTTAAAATTGGAGTGGAAGAAATCATTTTAATTTCTATGAATGTATATTATCATTTATGAATAAAAATGGGCAAAACATAATTAAAATAATTGAGAATATAATCAAAGAAAACAACAATAAAATCAATGATCAAGAAGAAGAAAAAATATAAATTATAAGGAAAAATCGAGATTACACAACGAAACAAAATTTCCGCTCAAGTCCCAGCGTATCGGAATCAAATAACGTTCGCAAAAGTTTACAAAGTTACAAAATGTTTGCAAGTGTTTACCAAAGACACGAGGTTTACTAAAACGAAGTATTCTTTTGTTTTTTTGTTTTTTCTTCTCCTCCGTTTTATAATCATCATCATCATCATCATCATTGTAATTAATCTAACAACTGTATTACATCACCGCAATACGTTTCACCACAAATATTATTTTCCACAAGAAAGTATCATGCGAATCGTCTTTTTTTTTTACTCATTCATAAAAGCTTCTCTGTATTAGCATTCACAAAAGCCGGGAGCAAAGACGGGAGACGGCGGTGGTCGTCGCTTGGCTGGAATGGCTGCTTCCACTGTGACAGTCAATGATCGTTTTCCTATATTTGCTACTGAGATGTTTAAGACGAGAGAGAGAGGGGGGGGGGAGGAAGAGAGAGAGAGAGAGAGAGAGAGAGAGAGAGAGAGAGAGAGAGAGAGAGAGAGAGAGAGAGAGAGAGAGAGAGAGAGAGAGAGAGAGAAGGAGAGAGAAAAAGAGAGAGAGAGGGGGGGGGAGGAAGAAAGAGAGAGAGAGAGAGAGAGAGAGAGAGAGAGAGAGAATGAGGGAGAGATATAGAGTGAAACAGAGATAGAGCGAGAGGGGGAAGGGAGAAAGAGAGACTGGGGACTGGGGAGGAAGGAGAGACAGAAGGGGGGGGGGGGTGAGGAAAAGAGAAACGGAAGGAAACATAAAGTGAGGAAGACAGGGGGGAAGGCGAGTAGGAGAGAGAAAGAGAGAGAGAGAGAGTGAGGTCGACATACAGAGTGGGGGACGTGAAGGAAAGGAGAGAGAGAGAGAAACCGACATACGGAGTGGAGAGGGGAAGGGAGAGAGAGAGAGAGAGAGGGAGAAAAAAAAGAAACAAAAAATGGAGGGACCGTGATTCCTCAGAGCTTACTAGTTTCCTTGGCCTTACTACTTTTTCAATAAGCCATATTTCAACCACAATCAGTATATCACACTGACTTCCCGCTCCCCCATCTAAAGAAAATCTACGGTTACAAAAAGTTTTATTGGGTATGGATGTCAATATAAACTTTACAGGCTACGGGACTGCTTCCCCTAGTCTTGGACTTGTTTCTACGATAAAGTCTGCGGTAAAAACATCCATATTTCACTTACATGCCTGGCGCATAATGGCGTAGTTGCGTATGGTAGCCCCAGAGACGTTATAAAAAAACAACAATCTTATTACTCATAAAAGAGGATAATTAAGGGCTAAACCTAGAGGGACGGATAAATTAATGTGTTTGTCAGTGTCTGCGTAATGTACATTTGTGTGTCTGTCTGCCTTGTAATGTGACATTGTATTCATGTATGAGCCTATAATCATATCCCCGTTTATGAATATGTTGATTAAGCACATATACACACAATTGCGCATGTCCACCGAAATAAACAAACACACACACACATGTATACGAACACAAAGACACATACACATTCGTACATGAACACGTACGCACAACATACACACTAGTACACACACATACACATACCACTACTTCAAAAAAATATCATAAAGCCATATCATTCAACACCAAACCACTAACTACACTGACTTCCAGATGAAAATAAAGTTCACATGATACTCTAACGAAGAAATTATGAAAAGGAGAAGAAAGAAAAAAAAACACACTGTACATTGCTAATATCTTTCATATCATACGCAAAATAAAGAAAACAAAAAAGGAAAGGAGAAATATAGACGAGAGATATAACAAAACCCCAAAATGATTGTTGATGTATTCATTTGTTATTCAGCACAAGATATCGAGCTGCCAGATGAATATTCAAAACTTTTCCGTGGAAAATAATAAATGCTTCGCCATCCATCGTGTTTCGTGGAGTCGGAATCATAAACGACACCAGTTTAACTTTTCATGGGTCGTGAAGTGTGCCTGTGATCTATACCCTTTCTATGCAATATTTTGAATGATCGTAGAAATTATGCCATAAATGGGAGATATTTTTATTGTAAATGATAAGGATGATTATATAAAACGAGTTGTGAGTTATGAGTATACCAAGAGAAGATTACGAACGCATAGATATACAAATATACACAGGTGTGCGTATGCAGACACACATACATACGCACAAACAGAACATGTAATGTGTACGTGCGTGTGTTTATGTATGTATGTGTGTGTGTGTGTGTGTATGTGTGTGTTTATGTATGTGTGTGTGTGTGTGTGTGTGTGTGTCTGTGTGTGTGTGTGTGTGTGAATTGGTGGGTGGGTGGGTGGTTGAGTACATGTATGTGTGTTCCGGCCAGGCATTTGCGCAAGGGGCATTTTGATATAGAATTTTCCCTAACAGCAGAAATAGAAATGGGAAAATGGGAAATAACGTTTATAACGCCGCTGAAACGCGATGCTTCCAGCCACTTTTTTCACATGAAATACAAAACGAAATCAATGATTTATTTTGCAGCTCGCGCAAAGGAAAAGATATGTTATAATTTCGCTCTCTTTCGCGTGGGCGGTCAGATGTTGCATGCAGCATTGCTTGGCGAAGTTGTCGAAGCGAGTACTCGACTTGTTGCATAAAGGGAGAGGATATGAAGCCGAAACACTCGAGACACACTCCAGTTCTCCTGGATGTCGAGTCTTCCACGGTCCTCCCCCTCCCTCCCCCTCCCCTCCCCCCGCTCCTTCCCCTTCCCCCTCTTCTTCCTATCCACCTAAAACTTTCTTCCGTCTTCCCTTCCCTCCCTTCCCTCCCTTCCCTCCCTTCCCTCCCTTCCCTCCCTCCCCTCCCTTCCCCTCCCCTCCCCCCGCTCCTTCCCCTTCCCCCTCTTCTTCCTCTCCACCTAAAACTTTCTTCCGTCTTCCCTTCCCTCCCTTCCCTCCCTTCCCTCCCTTCCCTCCCTCCCCTCCCTTCCCTCCTTCGCCTCTCCTACACCCTATATCCCAGAGCCACAATTATGCGCATGACGCCATTGTTATGCTAACACAGCAATCTGGAGGCGAGCCAAACGCCAGCGAATGCTCATCGAATGACTTGAGATATTGCAGGTATAAGAGATGAAAGCCTCAGAAATGAAGAGAGAGAGAAGGAGGAGAGATAGAGATGGTAGAGAGAGAGAGGGGAGGGGAGGTGTGGGTGGGGGTGGGGAAGAGGGAGGAAGGAAGAAAGAGAGGGACGGAGAGAGAACAAGTGAAAAAAAAGGAATTTTAGGCTCGATATCTTTTTTTTTCTTTCTTTCTTTCTTTTTTTTATTCTTTCTTTATTCCAGGTGAATGTATCAACGAAAAAAAATACTTTATTACACGGAAAAGTGAGGAAGAAGAAGAAAAAAAAAACAGAAAGATGGGGTTGATAAACCTTGCATTTCGATAAATACCAAACTCTTCAATTAATAGGTTATTATATTCTGATATGCCAGGTTAGCCTCCGTCCCAAAATGACATATCTTTTTGCAAAGAACGACTCAACTAATGGCTGAAAATTATGAAGGTATACTGTGATCTGAAGTCCCTTACTCTGTATTCTGTCTTTTTTTCTTCTTCTTCTTCTTCTTTTTGCAATATTGATGACCTGCAATGGCTGTTTTTCAGTGCGAGTCTAGATGCAATTGCTCAGATGCAGAATCGTGCAATGGGAACTGACATGCTAGATTTTTGAAAATGGTATGATCGGGAATATTGTTTCGTGGAAGAGGTCTGAGTCATAGAAGTGCATAAGAGATGAAGGAGAAGAATAGGAGGAGGAGAGAAGGGGGGAAAAAGAGAATAAGGGAGGAGAGAAAGAGGCAGAAAAAAGGAAGAGAGGAAAAAGAAGAGGATAAAGTATAGGTAAAGAAGACGAATAGGAGGAGAAGAGGAGGGAAAAGAAAAGAAGAATAGGAAGAGGGAAAAAAAGGAAAAAAAAGAAGAAGGGAGGAGAGAAAGGGGCAGAGAAGAAGGAAGAGAGAAAAAAGAAAAGGAGGAGGAAGAGGAAAAGAAGACGAATAGAAGGAAGAGAGAGGAAAAGAGTAGAAGAAGAAAAGAAGAGCAGAAGAAGAAAAATGAGAGAAAGAAGCAAACAAGGTGAAAGAGAGAGAGAGAAGAAGAAAAAGAAGGAAAAGATAACTAAAAGGAGAAAATTGAGAAAGAAGAAGAGAAAGAAGACACAAATAGAAAGGAGAAGCAAAAAAAAAAAAGACCCTAAAGAAGAAATAAGGAACTTTGCGAATCAGAGAACAGAGGAAGAGAGGAATAGACATGGAGAAACAGAAGTGCATAAAAAGATCACCTGACTCAGGTTCAGGTTTATCGCTCCCTTGTGTACTGTAGATCCTAGCCGACGGAAGCCCCTTCAGACCCCCCCCCCCCCTTCTTCTCTTTCTCTCTCTCTTGCTCTATCTTGCTCTTTCTTTCCCTCTCTTGCTCTCTCTCTCTCTCTCTCTGGCTCTCTCTCTCTCTCTCTCTCTCTCTCTCTCTCTCTCTCTCTCTCTCTCTCTCTCTCTCTCTCTCTCTCTCTCTCTCTCTCTCTCTCTCTCTCTCTCTCTCTCTTGCTCTTTCTTTCTCACTTTTGCTCTCTCTTTCTCTCTCTCTCTGGCACTCTATTCCTCTCTCTCTCTCTCTCTATCTTGCTCTTTCTTTCCCTCTCTTGCTCTCTCTTTCTCTCTCTCTGGCTCTCTTTTGCTCTCTCTCTCTCTCTCTCTTGATCTTTCTTTCCCTCTCTTGCTCTCTCTTTCTCTCTCTTGCTCTCTCTTCCTCTCTCTCTTGCTCTCTCTTCCTCTCTCTCTTACTTGTTCTCTCTTTCTCCCTTGCTCTCTCTTTCTCTCTCTACCTCTCTCTTTCTATCGTTAGTTCGTCTCTCTCATCCTCTCTTTCTCTCGTACGCTTATTTCGTGTGTGTGTGTGTGTTTGAGTGTGTAGATAGATAGGTTCAAATATTGGTAGATAGTGTATGTGCGTGTGCTGAATTTCAACGTTTAAATAAACCTCAAATACACCTTGTTATCCCTTTTCCATAATTGCAACGTCAATTCGGATGTTTCTTTGCAAAACATCATTACCACAAAAGAAATAATTTAATACCTTTATAAAAAAAAATAATAAATAACACTTTATTCCTAGTATTCATCGTTCGAGTGGTAGGTCAGACTACACTTCCTTTCGGTGTTGATGCGACCACAACAAAGAAAACGAACATCTCCGTTTTCTTTCAAAAGTTCTTTTTTTTCTCTCATCTCTTCCAACGCCTATTCCCATTTTAATTCTTCCGAATTCTTCTTTTTAGTAATACCCCAACTACTATTTCCCAGATCACATCTAAGATCTAAAAATAGAGGAATAAAACACACCACCCGAAACAAAATACAACAAAAACCTCACCCACCAACCTACCACAGCGAAAACAAAAAGGGTATCCCCTCCAACTAATCCAGCCAAAGAAAACGGGTAGGTAATTGACATTTGGTCTTCTAGCGCGCGTAGCCATGATGGAAAAAAATATATATATATACATAAAAAGAAAATGGTGCAGGGAGCTAGATGTGTGCGTCAATGGAGTAGAAAGAAGTGCTTTATCAGTGAATACCGGAGCTACGGTAGATGGCGTTTGACTAACAATTCTTTTGGTGGTGGAGATAACGGTCATCAATACTCACCGTCAGAGTTGAATGCATAATGTAAATATTGGTTGGTATGTGATGTTTATATTGACTTTAATCCCAACCATAAATGTTTTACAATAACATTCTGAAAAGGTATCTCAATTATGCGAGAAATGTGTATTTTATTGTCATTATATGCCATGATATATATATATATATATATATATATATATATATATATATATATATATATATATAGATAGATAGATAGATAGATAGATAGATAGATAGATAGATAGATAGATAGATAGATAGATAGATAGACTGATTGATAGATAGATATAGATATATATATAGATATAGATAGGTAGATAGACAGATAGATAGATAGATAGATATAGATATAGATATATATACACATAAAGAAATAGTAAGGATAAATAAGAGTGATAGATAGATAGACTGATATATAAATAGATATAGTTGTGATAGAATATCAAACAGACAGATAGATAGACAGATAGACAAATGTATAGATAGGGAAATAGACATATAGAGAGTGAGAGATAGAAGCAGAGAAAGAGTGACAGAGACAGAGAGAAAAAATAATAATAACGGTAACAGAGAGAAAAAAAACAACAGAAAAACACAGAGAGAGGAAGCGAAAGAGAAAGATAGAAAGAAAGAGAGAGAGAGAGAGAGAGAAGGGAAGAGAAAGAGAAAGCGATAGCTAGAGAGGGAGAGAGGGAGAGGAAAATAGAAAATGATAGTGACATAACAAGACAGATGATAGTAGGACGATCGATACTCTCATGCAGATAGATGAATCATCCCGGCAGACAAACGCAGAAAAGATAGACGAACGAAAGAGAAAGAAAAAAAACACTCAATAAA
>BOPN01001233.1:135125-142625 GCA_017312705.2 Penaeus japonicus
TTTGTTTTTCTTATATCCTTCCATTCCTCCGTTTCTCTTAGATATCTATTTGTGTATGTATATATATATATATATATATATATATATATATATATATATATATATATATATATGTGCACACACACACAAACACACACACACACACACACACACAACACCGACCAATAACACAGCACATCCCTCCCCCTACCCCCCCCCCCCCCATACACCCGCTCCCCTCTCGCTCCCCCTTCCCCCTTCCCCTCCCCCCATTACGCGTACATACAGGGGAATGAATACAACAATGGCTCATTAACTTGGCATGGGGTCCCGTCCTGTATCATATTAATGTCGCTCTGATCCGGGAGATGACCTGGCTTTAGGGCGACGCTACTCTTCCGTCCGCGTGTGTGCTGAATGGCTCTGCGTAGGAGGCTGTTAAGTACCCGGTGGCTTTGAATAATTGTAAGGGGGATTAGTGGAGTGAATGAATATAAACAAAATATTTGCATGGGATAATGGGAGGCGAGAAGGATGGTGTGGTGATGGTGTGGTGATGATGGTGGTGATGGTGATGACAAGTACAGAGATGGTCATAGTGAGGATGATGGTTAATATTGATGATTATTGATTTTGTTGTTATCATTATTTGTAGTATTAGTAGTAGTGTAATCGCTATTATCATTATTATCATTATTCTTATTATCCTCACTATCAAAATTGTTATTATAACTACTATCGTTATCAGTTACATTTCGGATAATGATCATTATGACAACAGCCATAATGATATGATGATAATATTAATAAGAATGATGATAATAATAATGACGATGATGATTATGATACTCATTTTACTAACGATATGAATAGAAAAGATAACGATAATATTCGACACAACACAAAACAATACAACATCACACAATATAGTGACATGGAGCTACAGTGTTTGTCCCCGTTGGGTATAAAGTATCATTTCTTGACATGACATACTGAATGGTCGTACCTGTCACTTCAACCATTACCATAACCATAAGCTTAACCATTAATACATTCTACCTTAATCTGACTACAGACCACATAACCTCATAGTCCTGCTATAATGCTGAAATCGGCTTTTTATAGTAATTGCTATAACCGAAGCTATTAATTCGATCGCTGGATTTGATTACCGAATAAAATTGGTATCAATTTCCGTTTGTTTGTATTGCTTTCAAGGGTATGTGAATTTGGTCGTTTATTTTCATAATTTTCATGAGTTTTTTTTTTTTTTTTTTTTTGTAGATATGTAATTATTTTGTGAAATATATATTCGCGTTTTTTTATGAAGTGTGATGAATATAACTTTAGTAGATATGTAATTATATGTAATTATATTATGCATGTATGTAATATCTAATAGTTAATATCATTTCTTCACCATTGAGAAGAGCCTGTCACAATCATCTTCAACATCGTCATCATCACCATAATCATCACTATGCCATTGGTACCTTTTAATGTCACCATCTTCCCCATCATCACCATCGGCAACATGCCAGGAGCGTTGTTACTATCATAATTATTACCATCGTCACCATATCTCACTACACTACACCATCATTTAGCATCATCGCCATCGCTAGCACAGCATATGCTCTATTCAGCCACACTATCATCACCAACATAGCATAAAAACCTTTTATCATCACAATCATCATCATCACCATCACACCATAAACACCATTTAACACCACCATCACACCATAAATACCATTTAACACCACCACCACCATCACCACCACCAACATACCATAAACACCATTTAACACCACCACCACCAACATACCATAAGCACCATTTAACACCAGCACCACCACCAACATCCCATAAACACCATTTAACACCAGCACCACCACCAACATCCCATAAACACCATTTAACACCAGCACCATAACGTAAGCACCATTTAGCACCACCATCACCACCACCAACATCCCATAAACACCATTTAACACCAGCACCATAACGCAAGCACCATTTAGCACCACCATCACCACCACCAACATCCCATAAACACCATTTAACACCAGCACCATAACGCAAGCACCATTTAGCACCACCATCACCACCACCAACATCCCATAAACACCATTTAACACCACCTCCAACATCCCATAAACACCATTTAACACCAGCACCACCACCAACATCCCATAAACACCATTTAACACCAGCACCACCACCAACATCCCATAAACACCATTTAACACCAGCACCATAAGGCAAGCACCATTTAGCACCACCATCACGTCTGCACAGCAAGAAATCTACACCTTGACGTTGACCTTATCTAATCTCATCTGACCTTTAGCACGGCGAGAGGGTGACACTTTTTCCCTTTTTACTTTCTTTAGTGAGAGCTTGGTTCTAAGATTTCGAGATGTTGCTGGTTCTCTATGTCTCTCTTTCTCTCTTATGGGTTTCCTTTTTCTTTTTCTTCTTTTTTTCTTTTTCGTTTTCTCTCTCTCTCTTTTTTTTCTCTTTGATTTTTTTTTTCTTTTTCCTTATTTCTGTCGGTTTCCTTTCCTCTCTCTGTCTTGTTCCTATTTTGTATATGTATATATATATATATATATATATATATATATATATATATATATATATATATATATATATATATGTATATATATATATATATATATATATATATATCTCTCTCTCTCTTACATACACTCTCTCTCTCTCTCTCTCTCTCTCTCTCTCTCTCTCTCTCTCTCTCTTTCTCTCACCCTCTCTCTCTTTTTCTCTATCTATCTATCTAGCTATCTATCTATACATCTATCTATTTATCTATCTATCTATCTATCTATCTCTCTTTCACACATACGCTCTACCCCCCTCCTTATTTTTAGCATACAACCCCTGCGCTACACGTATTTTCCTCCTCCTAAGATAGCCCCGATGTTGCATGCACGTTGCACCTTCTAAAATTGAATTACGTTGAATCTGCGTGTGCGTCGGATCTCCTGTCTGGCATTATTTTGGACGTGCGTGTGCGTCTCTCTAGGGAAGTATACGGGCTTTTACACACACACACACTCACACACTCACACAATCACACACACACACACACGTAGTGTTGAAAAGAGAGGATGAGAGAGTGAGTGTGTGTGTGTGTGTGTGTGAGAGAGAGAGAGAGAGAGAGAGAGAGAGATAGAGAGAGAGAGAGAGATGTGTATTTACATCTACAAATCTTCCTCTCTCTCTCTCTCTCTCTCTCTCTCTCTCTTCTTTCTCCCTTTCTCTCTTTCCCCCTCACTCTCTCTTTCTCTTTTACGTTCCTTCAATCCTTTAAAGTTAAATATGTCTTTAAGAGAAAAACAAATACACCATGTATCCCTTCAATCTTAGTCATTCATTCCCCTCACCAACGTAAATCTCCCCCTCCCCTCTTCCCCCTACCCCCACCCTTCTCTCCCCTCCTTCCCTCCTCCCCTACCCCCATCTCCCCCAAGACACAAACCTTTCCTCTCCCCTTCACATAACGCTAAGTCTACGAGTGTGTATCTCACTCTCACGCCCCTCCACCCTACCCCCTCCCTCCCTCCCTTCCTCCCTCCCTCCCTCCCTCCCTCCCTCCCTCCCTCCCTCCCTCCCTCCCTCCCTCCCTCCCTCCCTCCCTCCCTTCCTCCCTTCCTCCCTCCCCCCCCATCCTCATTTCACTCCACGTCGTAGTCTAGGCTATGAGTCACTCCTTTTCCCCTTTCACCTTGGCTACGATTTTAAGTATATATATATGTGCATCCTTTCGTCGGCGACTCACTTCCACGGAAATGACTCTGGGTTTTATGCGTGCGTCTAATTCATTGCCTCTTTTCTGCGTGGAATAATGGAGGGTGGATGGGCGTGGATGGGCGTGGATGGTGGGGGTCAATGGGCGTGGGGGTGGGCGTGGATGATGGGGGTGAATGGGCGTAGGGGTGGGGGTGGGGGTGAATGGGCGTGGGGATGGGGGTGGGGGTAAATGTTCGTGGATGGTGGGGGTGAATGGGCGTGGGGGTGGGGGTGAATGGGCGTGGGGGTGGGGGTGAATGGGCGTGGGGGTTGGGGTGAATGGGCGTGGGGGTGGATGGGCTTGGGGGTGGATGTGCGTGGGGGTGGATGTGCGTAGGGTTGGATGTGCGTGGTGTTGGATGTGCGCGGATAGGCGTGGGCGTGGATGGGCGTGGAGTTGGATGGGTTGGGAGTGAGAGTGGGGGAGGGGGGTAGATCTGTCTAACTCGTCATCTCAGTTCCTCCTAAGTATGAGTGGGTGGTGTGGGGTGATGTAAGGGCGGGGGGGGGGGGTGGAGATGCGTCTAATACATTGACTCATTTCCTCATGAACTATAGGTGGGTGGGTGAGGACGAAGTGTAGTGTCTTACTCATGACCTCATCTCCTCATGAAATAAGTAAGGATGTGCTTGTATGTGTGTGTGGAGGTGGATCTATCTAAAATAAGGTTGTGTATGTGGATGGATAAATAAGGATAGGAAGGAAGATGGGAGGGAGGAAGAGGGGGAAGAATAGATCTGAATCATCAACTATTTCTCTCTCTCTCTCTCTCTCTCTCTCTCTCTCTCTCTCTCTCTCTCTCTCTCTCTCTCTCTCTCTCTCTCTCTCTCTCTCTCTCTCTCTCAAAAAAAAAAAAAAAAAAAAAAAAAAGAAGAGAGAGAGAAAAAAATACGTGATAACTAAATACATCCATGGATCTCCTTCTCTATGTCTTTACACCTTCTTTTCTAACAAAGCTTAGTCCATCGTAACTCCTATGCTCTCTTATTTATGTAGTCTTTAGTCTCGTGTTTATTCAAGCCTGCTTTTCTATTTCTCTTTCGCGTTCTCTCCCGTATTTGTCTCTGTCTGCGTTTATTTTGTGGTCAGTTCCCCCGTATTTATTTTTATCTCTTTTTCTTTTTTCTCTCTCTAGTTATCTATTTATCTATTTTTGTATCTATCTACCTATCTATATCTATATCTATATAAATATATACATATATACATATACATATATAGATAGAAATACACATATATATATATATATGTGTGTGTGTGTGTGTGTGTGTGTGTATGTATGTGTGTGTGTTTGTGTGTGTGTGTGCGTGTTTGCATGTATGTGTATTTATAACAAACTATGGCTGTATCAAACTATCCATCTAACAAGCTAGCCTTCTAACCATCCATCTCTCTCTCTCTCTCTCTCTCTCTCTCTCAATCTCTCCACTTCCCTCACTCTCCCCCTCCAACACTCACTCTCACTCTTATCCTGAGTCCCTCTTTCCTTTTCCCCTTCCATTTCCTCTTCATCTTCCCCCTTTCCTGTTGTCATTCACACATCGCTCACGCCGCGGGATTTTGACACCAAAGTGTACCCTAACTTCTCCGTCCCAGTTCCAATAACGGATATCCCATTCCGCTCTAAACCTCTTTAGAGTACATTATATTCCACTCTCTCAACCCCCTCCCTCCACCCCTTCATAAGCCTAATCTATAACGTTTGTAATGCCCCTTTTAATTTTTTCATAATGAAATCAATCAATCAATCAATCAATTGTAAAGCTCCTTATAGAAAGAAAAATTAAACCCGTTCACAGCATTTTCAAAACTTATCAAAATTTGGCATAACCTATTCAATCTGTAAATCTTATCGTAAAACAAAAACAAAAACGTATTTAAAACCCTCTTTCAGAAAACCCCTTTAAACTCTCCCTAACCCCTTATAAAACGACAAACCCCCTTATTTAAAAAAAAAAACTTTAAACTTTCCCTATCCCCTTATAAAACGACAACCCCCTTATATATATATATAAAAAAAACTACTCAAGAACCCCTTAGAAGAACCTTACCTTGTAGTCTATTCATTCTTGACAATGCTCAGTCGTCGCGTACTTAATTCCAGTCCATGAACCTTAATGCTCCTTAATCCATTCCCCTTGTGTCTTCCTTTCCTCCGCTTTGCTTTGGTTCTCCCTTCGCTCCTTCTTCCTGACTGAACTGATTCTTTTTTTAATCTCGCTTTGTCTCTCTTTCGTTCTGTCTGTCTGTTGATTTGTCTCTTTTTTCTCTTTCTGTCTGTCTGTCTGTCTGTTGAATTGTCTCCTTTCTCTCTCTCTCTCTCTCTCTCTCTCTCTCTCTCTCTCTCTCTCTCTCTCTCTCTCTCTCTCTCTCTATCTATCTATCTATCTATCTATCTATCTATCTATGTATCTATCTATCTATCTATCTTTGTCATTTTATCTGATCAATCTCATCTGATTAATTCATTCCTATTTTATTTACTATTTGTTTGTTTATGTTTGGTTCTGTGTGTGTATAGGTGTAGGTGTGAGTAGATGTATATTTGTAGGTGTAGGTGTTGTGTGTGTGCATGTGTGTATATGTGTCTGTGTGTGTGTGTCCGTACTGTGTGTGCGCACAGACCAATGCGTATTATAAACAAAAATATCGGTTAAATTTTCCTCAACACTACGAACTGAAATTATTCCAGCGATTTACTGTGACGTATTTCGCCATCCAGACAGACACTGAAGTAAAGCTTTTAATTGACATAGGTATATCGAGGGGATCAAAGGGTTATTTGCGTGTGTGTGTGTGTGTGTGTGTGTGTGTGTGTGTGTGTGTGTGTGTGTGTGTGTGTGTGTGTGTGTGTGTGTGTGTGTGTATGTGTCCCGTGTGTCTATCCGCGCCCTTCCTCATCGATGGACAAGGAAAGCAGTCAAATAAACAAATAAACAAGCAAACAAGGGGGAAATACAAATCCACGGAGTTGAACCAGAACAACCGCTAACCCCTACCCCCCCTCACCCCCCTCAACCCCCCTACCCCACCCCTACCCTTCTCACGTTCACAATTCCTGCAGCTCTGCACGCACGCACGTACACGCATTGTCTTACGCTGTTGCCGGGGACTGAGGGAGAGAGAGGGGAGAGTTAGAGGGGAGAGAGGGAGAGGGAAGAGGAAAGAAGAGAGAGAGAGAGAGAGACTGAGAAAGGGGAGAGAGGATATTGAGAGAGAGAAGAAGGAGAGAGAGAAAGAGGAGAGGGAAAAAGGAGAGAATGATAGAGGGGAGAAGGGAATTGAGAAGAGAAGAAAAGAGAGAGGGAAAGGCGCGATTGAGAGTGGCACAAGGAGAAGAGAGAGGGGAGATTATAAAGTCAGCAGAGAAGAGAGAGGGGACACTGGAAAGTCAGGGGAGAAGAGAGAGGGGAGATTGTAAAGCCAGCAGAGAAGAGAGAGGGGAAAAAGGAAAGTCAGGAGAAAAGAGAGAGGGGAGACTGAGAAGTCAGGGAAGAAGAGAGAGGGGAGACAGGAAAGTCAGGGTAGAAGAGAGAGGGGAGAGAAAGGGAAGAGAGACCATGGAACACTTTGATGGTAATTTGTCTCGGTCACGAAGTTCTGCCCTCACGCAAGAGCCATGACCGGCGACAGTATAGAACTCCTGTTTTCTCTTTTCCCCTCTCCTCCCCCCCCACCCCCACCCCTTTATCCTATTTTTTCCC
>BOPN01001233.1:152625-167625 GCA_017312705.2 Penaeus japonicus
CACCGCAAAGGAGTTGTCGGGAGAGTCAGTGTGTTTGTTTGCCAAACTGTAACTTTAACCATCTTGTCTTAATCAAAGGGCGTAACCTATTGCAAGATGCCTTTACTCTCTCTCTCTCTCTCTCTCTTGCTCGCTCTCTCACTCACTCTCTCTTTCTCTCTCTTTTGCTCGCTCTCTCACTTACTCTCTCATTCTCTCTTTTGCTCGCTCTTTCTCATTCTCTCTCTCTCTCTCTTTTGCTCGCTCTCTCACTCACTCTCTCTCTCTCTTTTGCTCGCTCTCTCACTCACTCTCTCTCTCTCTCTCTTTTGCTCGCTCTCTCACTCACTCTCTCTCTCTCTTTTGCTCGCTCTCTCACTCACTCTCTCTCTCTCTTTTGCTCGCTCTCTCACTCACTCTCTCTCTCTCTTTTGCTCGCTCTCTCACTCACTCTCTCTCTCTCTCTTTCGCTCGCTCTCTCACTCACTCTCTCTCTCTCTTTCGCTCGCTCTTTCTCATTCTCTTTCTCTCTCTCTCTCTCTCTCTCTCTCTCTCCCCCCCCCCCTCTCTCTCTCTCTCTCTCTCTCTCTCTCTCTCTCTCTCTCTCTCTCTCTCTCTCTCTCTCTCTCTCTCTCTCTCTCTCTTCTTTCTTCCTCTCTCTCTCTCTCTCCATTCTTTATTGGACTTCCTTTCTCCTCTTCTCTTTCTCTCTCTTTCTCTCTCTCTCTCTCTCTCTCTCTCTCTCTCTCTCTCTCTCTCTCTCTCTCTCTCTCTCTCTCTCTCTCTCTCTCTCTCTCTCTCTCTCTCTCTCTCTCTCTCTCTCTCTCTCTTCTTTCTTCCTCCGTCTTAAGCACAAGAAAGAAAGGTAGGGAGAGTAGGGAGGAAGGGAAGAGAGAAGGAGTAAGGGGGGAGAGGAGAATAGGAATGAAGTGAAAAGAAGAGAAGGGAGGAAAGAAAGGGAGGGGAGGAGGAAGGAAGGGAATAGGGGAAGGGGGAGGGGAGACAGGAGAGAGAGAGAGAGAGAGGGAAGAGAGCTTGATCCAGGACAGAATCTGCTCACCGTAAAGTGTAATTTTCTAGGCTGTAAAGTGTAAGTGTCGGGTTGTAACTCTGGGGCGGCCATCATCAGTGAGCAGTGAGTTCCGTGTTAGGTGTAAGATTTGCTCATGGTATGATTTCAGAGTTTTTTTTTTTTTTTTTTTTTTTTTTTTTTTTAGAAGGGGGAAGGGGGCAATTCCGCGGTAGGATGATGGGTTTTTTATTTGTTTGTTTTTTATCATATGGTTTCAGGTATTTTTCATGAGTTGGGGAAAGGGAGAGAGAGAAAAAAAAAGAGAAAGAGAGAGAGAACAAGAAAAAAAAAGAGAAAGAGAGAGAGAACAAGAAAAAACAAACAAGAAAAACAAGAAAAAAACAAGAGAGAGTGGGAGAGAGAGATTAAGAGAAAACAAGAGAAAGAGAGAGAGAGAGAGAAAAAAAAGAAAATAATGACCGAGAATAGAAAGGGGTCATCTTACTACCTAGTCGCCAGGAAGGGAAGAGAAAGGGCATGAGCGGGCATTTCCTGTTCTTACGCGATTCCTAAACTTGGATAAATGCTCCGAGCTAAATGACTTTCTCGAATTTTCTGTCTCGTGTTAAATGCTTCGGTTTTGTTGTTGTTCTTGTTGTTTTTTGGGGGGTAAGGAGGGGAGGGGGGAGGTGTGGAAGGGGAGGAGATGATGAGAGTGTTGGGAAGGGGGTTGTAGAGGGGGAGGGGTGGGGAGGAGGTGTGGAGGGTAGAGAGAGTAGGGATTGGGGTTGGAGGGAGAGAGAGAGAGAGAGAGAGAGAGAGAGAGAGAGAGAGAGAGAGAGAGAGAGAGAGAGAGAGAGAAAGTGAGAGAAAAGAGAGAGAGAGAGAGAGAGAGAGAGAGAGAGAGAGAGAGAGAGAGAGAGAGAGAGAGAGAGAGAGAGAGAGAAGAGAGAGAGAGAGAGAGAGAGAGAGAGAGAGAGAGCAAGATAGAGCAAGATAAAACCAGAGAAAGAGAGAAGGAGATAGAGCAAGATTGAGCAAGATAAATCAAGAGATAGAAAGCAAGATAAAGTAAGATAAAGCGAGAGAGAGAAAAAAGAGAGAAAGAAAGAAAAAGAGAGAAAGAAAGAAAGAGAGAGAGAGAGAGAGAAAGAAAAAGAGAGAGAGAAAAAAAGAAAGAGAGAGAGAGAAAGAAAAAGAGAGAGAGAGAAAGAAAAAGAGAGAGAAAAAAAGAAGAGAGAGAAAGAAAAAAAAGAGAGAGAGAAAGAGAGAGAGAGAGAGGATAGGCGATGGGGGGGAAAAGGAAAACCAAATGCATGTTTGGTCAAGAGCCTGGAATAGGATCGGTCCGAATTCCCGGCGCTATCCTCCCGTGCCCCTCAATCAATGGCAGGCGTTGCAATCAGCCGGGGACCGTTAAATGGCTTTGCATCTCTGGCCTTGCATCATCTGCCTACTGATCTTCGTCTGGCCTGATGAATGACCTCACTTAACCTAGCCTCACCCCCCCTCTCCTCCCCTCTCCCACCTACCCCTTTATCTCTAATCTCGGCCCGTTTCATTCCTCTGTTCCATCATCTCCATTGACTTGGTTCCTCTTTCCATTCTTTATTGGACTTCTCTTCTCCTCTTCTCTTACTCTCTCTTTCTCTCTCTCTGTCTCTCTCTCTCTCTCTCTCTCTCTCTCTCTCTCTCTCTCTCTCTCTCTCTCTCTCTCTCTCTCTCTCTCTCTCTCTCTCTCTTCTCTCTCTCTCTCTCTCTCTCTCTCTCTCTCTCTCTTTCTCTCTCTCTCTCCCTCTTTCTCTCTCTCTCTCTCTCTCTCTCTCTCTCTCTCTCTCTCTCTCTCTCTCTCTCTCTCTCTCTCTCTCTCTCTCTCTCTCTCTCTCTCTCTCTCTCTCTCTCTCTCTCTCTCTTTCTCTCTCTCTCTCCTTTCTTTTTCTCTTTACCTTCCCTTTGCTTGGCCTTGTTTCTCTTTCTCTCTTCCTTCTATCCCATTTTCTCTCTTCCTTTCTCCTTTCTTGTTATCTTCCCTTCCCGTCCTCTACCTCTCTTCCTCTCTCCATCTCGCCCTTTCCTTTCTTAACGCCGTCCCTTCATCTCTCTCCCTCTCCTCCTCTCCCTCTTCTCCTCCTCTCTTCTCCTCTCCCTCCACCCCCCCACTCCCTTCCATTTTTCCCCGTCTCTTCTCTCCTTCTCCCCCCTCTCCCTCCTTCCTGCCCTACTTCCCTACAGTTAACCCCCGTCCCTCTTCCCTCCTTCCCTACATTCCTTCAATTGAACCCCCCTCCCCCTTCCCCCCTCCCCCTTCCCAACTATCCTTCACTTAACCCCCTTCCCCTTCCCCCTTCCCAACTATCCTTCACTTAACCCCCCTCCCCCTTCCCCCTTCCCAACTATCCTTCACTTGAACCCCCCTCCCCCTTCCCCCTTCCCAACTATCCTTCACTTGAACCCCCCTCCCCCCTCCCCCTTCCCAACTATCCTTCACTTGAACCCCCCTCCCCCCTTCCCCCTCCGTCCTCCGTCCTTCCATACTATCCTTCACTTGAACCCCCTCCCCCCTCTGTCCTTCCCAACTATCCTACACTTAACCTCCTCCCCCCCTTCCCCCTCCCCCCTCCGTCCTTCCTAACTATCCTTCACTTGAACCCCCCTCCCCCCTCCCTCCCTCTGTCCTTCCCAACTATCCTTCACTTGAACTCCCTCCCCCTCCCCTCCGTCTCTTCTGCTATCCCCTTCCACTTGAACCCCTCCCCCTCCCCCTCCGTCCTTCCCCACTATCCTACACTTAACCTCCTCCCCCTTCCCCCTCCCCCTCCGTCCTTCCTAACTATCCTTCACTTGAACTCCCTCCACCTCCCCCTCCGTCCTTCCCAACTATCCTACACTTAACCTCCTCCCCCCTCCCCCTCCCCCTTCCGTCCTTTCCAACTATCCTTCTTGAACCCCCTCCCCCTCCCTCCCCCTGTCCTTCCCAACTATCCCTTCACTTGAACCCCCTCCCCCTCCCGTCATTCCCAACTATCCTACACTTAACCTCCCCTCCCCCCCCCTTCCCCCTCCCCCCTCCGTCCTTCCCAACTATCCTACACTTAACCTCCTCCCCTTCCTCCCCCTTCCATTCTCCCCAACTATCCTTCACTGCCCCCCCCCCCTTCCATCCCCTCTATCCCCTCCCGTGTGTGCGTCGAAGGATTGCAACCCAGAGCCGTTCAATCAACTAAGCTTCGGGTCAAGGATTAGCGTTGGGAAGTCCTTTATCCTCGTCATTGACCCTCCCCCCCCCCCCCTCTCTTCCTCCCTCCCTCCCTCCCTCCTCGTTTTCATTTACTTCCTCCTCCCCCATTGTTTCTTCCTTCCATCTCTCCCTCTTTCTTCTTTTCTCTTCTTCATCCTCCTCTTCCTCCTTTCCCTTCCTCTGTCTTCCCTTCCCTTCCCTCCCTCTGTCTTCCCTTCCCTCCTTCCTCCTCCTCCTTCGTCCCTTCCTCCCTCCTCCCTCCTCCCTCCATCTTTCCCTCTCTCCTCTCTTCTCCTTTCCTCCCTTCCCTCCCTCCTTCCTCCTTATCCTTCCTCCCTCCACCCTTCCCTCCCTCTCTCCTCCTCCTTCCTCTCTCCTCTCTTCTCCCTCCTCCCTCCATCTTTCCCTCCCTCCCTTCTTCCCTCCTCCCTCCATCTTTCCCTCTCTCCTTTCTTCTCCTTTCCTCCCTTCCCTCCCTCCTTCCTCCTCTTCCTTCCTTCCTCCTCCCTTCCCTCCCTCTCTCCTCCTCCTTCCTTCCTCCTCCCTTCCCTCCCTCCTTCCTCCTCTTCCTTCCTTCCTCCTCCCTTCCCTCCCTCTCTCCTCCTCCTTCCTTCCTCCTCCCTTCCCTCCATCCTTCCTCCTCTTCCTTCCTTCCTCCTCTCTTCCTTCCTCCTCCCTTCCCTCCCTCTCTCCTTTTCCTTCCTTCCTCCTTCCTTCCTCCTTCCTTCCTCAATTTCTCCATCCCTGCTCTAACTATGCCTGGCTTCGAGATGCGCTGTACATTAGTTTGATTTGCATATCTACTCTCGCTCCCTTACTCCTCCCACTCCACTGCCACCCACTCCCCCCCCCCCACTCCTCCCCCCCTCTACTGCCCCCCCCCCCCACGCGATGGGTGTCGTTTAGATATATGTACCCGTTCCTTGGTCTTCTGTGGATATCTATAGTGTTCTGGATTTCTTATCCAAACTATGTTGAATAATTTACATATATTGTCTTCCCTTGATAAGCATAAATATCAGTGTTTTGTTGTTGTTGTTGTTGTTTTTTTTATGTTGGGGGCATGTCTATATTTCTCGGATATAGTTTTGATGTCTAACTTTCGTCTGATGGTATAGATTTCTAATAAAAGTTTTCTATGTATCTAAATGAACTTTATAAAATTATACAATTCATAAAGTACAAATCACTGTACATAATTCACTATAATCATAGATGATTCTTTTTTACCTTATGTTTATTAATAAATCAAAAAATGAATGAATAGATAAATGAAACAATCAAAAAAAAAAGTGTATATATATATATATATACATATCTATCTATCTATCTATCTATCTATCTATCTATCTATCTATCTATCTATATATATATATATATATATATATATATATATATATATATACAAAAAAATCACACACTAATGATAATAATAAATCCAAAGCATTGACCACTGAACCAGACAATTAACTCAAATTATTTACATGAATTACCCAATCCTACATTAATAACCCAACTATCAATCCAACATCAAACACATTATCCAACCTATACTGATCCAATAACATTATCCTTTCTTCGAAAATAGCAGAGCTGCAACCCCTAACAATCGAATTACGCAATTATCCATCTAACCGTAGTGCAATCAATACATGAATTAATTAAATGACGTCACTCTCGGCTTTGCGAATTATTGTAACTTGCAACCATGTGCCGGAATGACGGGAGCGAAGGGGAATCGGTATGTTGCTGCTTGTGTGGGTGTTATTGCAGCGCTATGATGCATAATGTGTTCACCTGTGATAGCTTTTTTTATTTTTTTATTTTTTTCTGTGATATATATTTTTTTTCTGTTTCATCTCTTCCTTTTTTTTGTAGTGTCTTTCTACCCCTCTCTCTCTCTCTCTCTCTTTCTCTTTCTCTCTCTCTCTCTCTCTCTCTCTCTCTCTCTCTCTCTCTCTCTCTCTCTCTCTCTCTCTCTCTCTCTCTCTCTCTCTCCCTCTCTCTCTCTCTCTCTCTCTCTCTCTCTCTCTCTCTCTCTCTCTCTCTCTCTCTCTCTCTCTCTCTCTCTCTCTCTCTCTCTCTCTCTCTCTCTCTCTCTCTCTCTCTCTCTCTCTCTCTCTCTCTCTCTCTCTCTCTCTCTCTCTCTCTCTCTCTCTGTCTTTCTCTCTCCCTCTCGCTCTCTCTCTCTCCACGTTCCTCCTCATCCCCCCTCTTCTCCTTACCTCTCGTTCCCCCTCCCCCTTCTGCCCCTCCCCCCCCCCCCTTCTCCTTCCATGCAACCTAAACCCCGCTTTGTTGACATTGCACGAATAAAATCCAGTGTTTCCTCAACGCCCCTCCCCCTCCCCCCCTCCCCCGAAAAATTGTACTGGAAAGCGTCCAACAAAATGTCAATGTTAGTTGACATCCCTACCCCCACCCAAACCCCCACCCCACAGTCTCTGGATCACCCCTCCGCAAAAAATAAAAACGGAGAAAAGAATAGGATTAAAATTGTCACATATATATATATATATATATATATATATAGAGAGAGAGAGAGAGAGAGAGAGAGAGAGAGAGAGAGAGAGAGAGAGAGAGAGAGAGAGAGAGAGAGAGAGAGAGAGAGAGGAGAAGAGAAAAAGAGAAGAAAAAAAGAGAAAGAGAGAGAGAAAAAAAGAGAAAGGTATAGAAAGAGAGAGACAGAGAGACAGACAGACAAACTGACAAACAAACTAACTTGCAGACAGACAAACAGAGAGGGAGGGAGGGAGAGAGAGAGAGAGAAAGAGAGAGAGAGAAAGAGAGAGAGAGAGAGGAGAGAGAGAGAGGAGAGAGAGAGAGGAGAGAGAGAGAGAGAGAGAGAGAGAGAGAGAGAGAGAGAAAGAGAGAGAGAGAGAGAGGAGAAGAGAAAAAGAGAAGAAAAAAAGAGAAAGAGAGAGAGAAAAAAAGAGAAAGGTATAGAAAGAGAGAGACAGAGAGACAGACAGACAAACAGGTAGACAAACAGTTAGAGAGAGAGAGAGAAAGAGAGGCAGACAGAGAGAGAAAGAGAGACAGAGAGAGACATACAGACAGAGAGAGAAAGAGAAAGAGGGAGAGAAAGAAAGGAAATTAAGAAAGGCAAAGAGGGAAAGGAGAGTTGAAAATCACTTCAATGATATTACATATTCTCTTCTAAACTTCGGGAGCTGAAATGACCATCTTGATTAAGCAAATGGAAAGAACATTTCGTTTCTTCTTTTTGTTCATTTGTTCTTGCTTTGTGCAATCTTATCTGAAGGAGTTCTTTTTGTTTTGGTTAGTTGTTTTCTTGGTCGGGTTTATATTAATGGCTTTGTTTAAGATTTTTCTAATTATATTCTTCGTTGAGCATTGAATATCTTCCTTTTTTTTTCTTTTGGTTGTTTGTTTTCGAGTCTGGGTTGATAATGATGAAAAAGATAGTGATAACAATGAGGATAATGATTACAATAATGATGATGATAGTAATGATAATGATGATAATGATAACAAGGATGGTAATGATGATGATGATAATGATAACAATGATGATTATGATCACAATCATGATAAGGATAGTAATGATGATGATGATAATGATTACCATAATGATAACAATAACATCTTTGTTAATAGGGTAGCTATGAAGTAATGATATTGATAATGCTAATGATAATCATCTTTAGCATCATTTCTATTATCATTATTCCTACTAGTATTATGAATATCATTATTATCATCATAATTATCATTATTATCATTATCATCTTTATTGTATCTAATATCTTTGTCATCATTATCATTATCATTATCAACATCATTATCATAACTATTATTATCATTGTCATTATTGTCATCAATATCATTACTATCATTGATATCAATATCATGATGATTATGATTATGATTATAATAGTAATGATAGCAGTAATAATAGTCATAATCAAAATGATGATAACAATAACAGTGATAATTACAATATTAATTATCATGACCATAATCATCATTCTCATAATTATCCTTTTTATGATAGTAAAAGAATTATCACTCTCTTTATCACCGTGACGTAAGTGTAACGGCAATAAAAATTATAATGATAAGAGGCCATAAATTTTGGTAATAGTTCCATCAAAAAGAAAAAATATATATAATTAATCTATTTATGTCTATTTCTTTCGACACTGGCCTTTTCCAGAAACAGTTTACTTCCGTGAAAATATTGTCATAAATTCTCAAAAAAGAAAAAGAAAAAAAAAGAAAGAAAATATACATGCCAGCTGATCGAGTCGTATCATACAGACCATGAATGTAGAAAAAAGAAAAAAGAAAAAAAAAAAAGAATGTCAGGTATTTGGACGAAAAGGACTGGCAGGGAGAGAGGGGAGAGGGGGGGGGTAAGAATGAGAGAGAGAGGGGGGGTGGGGGAAGGGGAAGGGGCATACATTTCAATGCTTTCTTCCTACCCCCTCCCCCACCCTAATCCCTACCTCTACTCTCACCCACCTACCGACCCACCCCCGCCCCTACCCCTCACCCCTTCTACCTACCTATACCTTTATTTGGCATCATTGTTGTTGTAGCGAAGTAGAAGGGGAGGGGGGAGGGGGGCATATGAGGGGGGGGACATATGAGGGAGGGATGATGACAGAAGGAGAGAAGGTGGCTGGGGGGGGGGGAGGAGGAATGAAATATACAAGTGGCAGAGGGAAGAGGAAAAGGGATGTAGATAACAAAGGGTAGTATAGAAAAAAAGCGCAAAAAATAAGGATGGCTAAGGGGTAAGGGTAGGCAGAGGAAAGGGAGAAGGAAAATGAGCGGCCAAAAAAAAAAAAGATAGACGCACAATGAGGCCCTGCTTTCATCATTGTCTACTTCGGGTTACGCATAATGTCGGGAGGGAAGGAGGAAGGGAGGGAAGGGAGGGAGGGAGGTAGTAAGGGAGGTGGGGGGGGGTGAGTGAAGGAGGACATAAGGAAAGCGGGAGGGAAGGAAGGAAGGAGGACGTAAGGAAAGCGGGAGGGAAGGAGGAAGGGAGGGAAGGGAGGGAGGGAGGTAGTAAGGGAGGTGGGAGGGAAGGAAGGAGAATGTAAGGAAAGCGGGAGGGAAGGATAGAAGGAGTTAGGGAGGACGGGAGGGAGTGGGGGAAGGGGAGAGAGGGAGGGAAGGAGTAGGGAGGCTAGAGGGTATGGAAGGGAGGAGGTGGAGGAAGGGGAGAGAGGGAGAGAGGGAGTAAGGGAGGAGGTAGAGAAAGGGGAGGTAGGCAGGGAGGGAGTAAGGAAGGAGGTGGACGAAGGGGAGGGAGGGAGTAAGGGAGGATGTAGGGTATGGAGGAGAGGGAGTGGAATAGGGAGAGGTAAGATAGGAGTGAGGGAGGGAGGAGGATGAGAATGAGGATGGAAGGAGGGGGGGGGGGAGTGGAAGAGGAAAAGGAAAGATAGACTTACTGGGGGAGGGGAGGGAGTAAGGAAGGTAGGAGGGAAGAATGGAAGGGGCGAAGGAAGGGAAGTGAAGATGGTTAGAGTGATAAAGGTGGGAAGGAAGAAGGGGAAGATAAAGTGAGGAGGGGGATGAAAGAGGAAAGACGTAAGTAGAGACGAACCAGAAAGAGGGGGAAAAAATATCCTTGAAATTCAATCCTCATTTTTTCCTCCTCTTTCTCCTCCCATCCTCCCCCTCCACCCCTTCCCCCTTCCCTCCCCCTCGATCTTATTTCCAAAAAAAAAAGAGGAAAAAAACGAAGGAAAAGAAAAACGAAAATGGGCTATGAAGTCGAAATAGAATTTCATTGCGATGAAGCTGTGCGTTTTGCAGTCAGCTGATCGCGGGCCTCGAAGAAATGGGGAGGGAGGGGGGAGAGGAGGGGAGGAAGGGAAGAGGGGAAGTGGGGGAAGAGAGGAGGAAGGGAAGAGGGGAAGTGGGGGGAAGAGAGGAGGGGGGAGGAGAGAGGAGGGAAGAAGGAGGAAGAGGAGAAGGCAGAGGAGAAGGAAGTGAAGATGGGACGGGAGAGGAGAGAGAGAGGAGGAAGAAGAAGGGAAAAGGGAGGGAAAAAAGAAGAGGAAGATAGAGGAGAGGAGATGGTAGGAAGGAAGTGGGAAAGAAGGAGGGGGCGGGGAGAAGAGAAAGAAGAGAAGAAACAGGGGGAGAGAAAGAAGAGGAGAAGAAGGGAAGAGAAATAGGAAAAGAGAGGAAGGGGAAGAGAAAGAAGAGGGGGAACAGTAGGATGAAAATGGAAGAGATGAAAGGAGGAAGGAGAAGGGGGGAGAAAAGCGGAAGTGGGAAGGGAGTAGAGGAAGAAGGAGGGAGGGGCGAGGACAGAGAAAGAGAAATAAGGAGAGAAATGGAAAGAGGCAAAGCGAAGAGAATGAAGGAATGGAAAGGGAAAGGAGGGGCTACAAGTGACCTGAATGAAAGGTGAAATTTCCAGTACGAAAAGAAACGCCACAAATTTGGGTACAAGCAGATGGATGAGAAGGAGAATCAAAGATATGGAGAGAGAACGAAAAAAAAAAATTGGGGGGCAATGCAAAATAAGAAGAAAAAAACAAAGAAAGAAATATATATATATATATATATATAAGTCTTTGACAGAAACAAACCTTAGAATCAAGACAGAATAAAACGACAATTCAGACGAAGCACAAAATTGAAAAGACACAGAAAACAAAAACAAAAACAAAAAAAAAACAAAAAAAGATGAAAGCAAAACTCAAACACAAAGACTAAACACCCTTTTTTCAAACAGCAGCATTGTGTACCCATCATAGCTGTTGACAGATTTTTTTTTCTTTTTTTTCTATTTTTCCTTTTTGTAACCTGGCTACGCAAAGCCAAGGAAACAAAATGTCAAGACTGGAAGAAACGGTTCGGTTCGTGTAAACATTCCGGATATTGAAGGACTTGTCTTGGCGTAAGCCCTTGAGTGAAGGAAGTGAGGAGTTTGTTGCCCGATCATTCCTTGGTAAATTCTTGTGATTTCCGAGAGAGAGAGAGGGAGGGAGGGTGGAAAGAATAAGAGAGAGAGAGAGAGAGGGAGGGTGGAAAGAATAAGAGAGAGAGAGAGAGGGAGGGTGGAAAGAATAAGAGAGAGAGAGAGAGGGAGGGTGGAAAGAATAAGAGAGACAGAGAGGGAGGCTGGAAAGAATAAGAGAGAGAGAGGAGAGAGGAAGAGAGAGAGAGAGAGAGAGAGAGAGGGAGGCTGGAAAGAATAAGAGAGAGAGAGAGGAGAGAGGAAGAGAGAGAGAGAGAGAGAGAGAGAAGGGAGAGAGAGGGGAGAAAATGAATAGAGAGAACGTGTGAAAAAGAGAGAGAAAGAAAGAGAATGATGATATATGTTAATAATGATGACAAGAGTATTAAAAGTGTAATGAATGATGAAAATAATGATGAGGAAGATAATCATAATAGTGATGGTGATTATGGTGATAGCAATAATAATGACAAATGAAAATTAAATGAAATTATGATAATAACAAAAATAATGAATACAATGACAATAACAATGCGGATGATAATAATGATAAGGATAATAATATTAGTAATAGCAATGATAGTAAAAATAATAACAATGATAGTAATGATGATAATAACAACAATAATAGCATTAATAGTAATATCAATAATATTGATACTAATGATAATGATAATAAAGTAAAGTCATGAGGCTTAATCTTCCCAGTAAACTGCAACCCTTACGAAATACGACAAACTTGACCTTAGAATTTTCTAGCAAAAGCTAAACATCTCCAAGACAGAATATTGCCATGTTGACCTCCAACTCAGACTGCAATCTAATTTGTTTACCGTCTACGATAAGGACAAATATACACGCACACGTATCTTTACTCACCAAATGATCATAGGGAAGTTAGTTCAAATAAAGCAGACTTTTTACATCAGATTAGTGTAGGAGAGAAATGAATAATGAATAATAGGTAATATAGGTTGAAAGATTGAGAGAGAAGGATTCGAAGAAGATAGACTGAGATAGAGAGAAAGGAAGAGAAAAAAGAAGGGAGACAGAGAGAGGGATTCGAAGAAAATAGACTGAAAATGAGAGGAAAAGAAAAGGCGAGATAAAGAGAGGGTTTGGAGGAAAATAGCCTGAGATTAAGAGAAAAAGAGAAAAAAAAGAGATAGAGAGAAACTCTTGGAAGAATATAAACTGAGAGACGAACAAACAGAATTTATTTGATAAACCATTATACCTGCCTTTGTTCTATGCGCCCTCGCTTGCTTGTAATATCAGTGTGTGCTTGCGCGAAACTTTGCGTGTAACACATTCTATACTTATTTCCTCTCAGAAGGAAAATCGCATGTGAACAGGATTTTTCCTTCGCCTGGTGAGTCGGCAGTTGAAATTGATATCACGAATCAATAACTCATTTGCTGTTCGGTTTTATTTCCATTTTCCTTTTTCTACTCGTGTCTTGTTTTCTTACCTTAGTTGTGTTTTATTGTTGTTTTTTTTCCCTTGGTGATTTCCATTTGTTAATATTCTCGTTTATATTGGTAGGTAACGACACATATAAAAAATATCATAAAGGAAATTCTAGTTAATGGATATATTATTGCGTGAGATGTTTTGCTATATATATTTGAGCAAAGTCAGCAGGAGGAAGTTTTCAGCACGATAAAAGAATTCAAAAGTTCAGTGCTGTATCGACAGCACGTTGAGAAATGTTAGCAGCAGTAAAGTGCCCTGGCAGAAACAGGGTTGTAAACAGTGGTCCTTATATCCAACAGGGACGTATCCCCCATCTCATACTACCCCCGTCCCCCACCCCCACCCCCACCCCGTCCGCTACCTCACTCAGCCTCCTGTCTTCCCCTTCCTGACCTCAGCTCAGTTCCTGGACTCATAACCTCATATCCCGCTTGCTATTCATTTACGTTAATACAAATAGTATTGAAATTGATAATAGTGATAATGATAATAGTAGTTGTAGTAATAATGATCAATCACCATAACAACAACAATAATGGCGTTACCCTTATAACAGTAATTGTTGGCATTATTACGATAACAATCATGACAGAACACATGAAAATGATAACAATAACAATAACAGTTAGTTAGCGACTCACAAAGTCAAACCTAACTCAGCCAAGGTCACGAGACCAGACAGCCCTCTTCCATTTTTGCAACAACGACCTGACCTGATTCCACCCTCCCCCTCTCCCACTCTCCCCTCCCCCCCCCTTTCCCCTCAACCCCTCCTCCAACCCCCCTCTGTGTTACGCGCCTGGTTGAGCAAGAGTCAAGCGTGTACATATAGACCTACACAGATAGCGAGCATTATATCGAATGGAGAGAGCTAGGCATATTATGTCAGTATTTTGGCTGCGTAATTGAGTGGTCGTGTATGCATGTGTGTGTGTGTGTGTGTGTCTGTGTGTGTGTTTGCCTGTGTGTGTGTGTGTCTGTGTATGTGTATGTGTGTGTGTGTGTGTTATTTATATACCAATGCCTCTTCATATAAAGAAGCTCAAATAACAATGTTAAATGTTCTTTATAACTAAACTAAATGTGTATTTATGTGTCTGTGAACCTGCGTGTATGTGTGTGTATGTACTGTATGTGCGCATGCGTATAGATACTACCCAGACATTCTTCCAAATGACAATTCTGCAATTACCCATCAAACATATGCATGATAATGATTTCCGAGCGAATTCGTTGATCGTGGAATGCAAAGATCAAATCCACATGAGAGATTTAAAAATATGATTGTGTTGACGAAATCAATCACACACACGATATTTGTGTTAAGGGATTAAGGTGAACATGTTAAAGATTATATTATTGGTACTAATTTCTGTTTTATTGTTAGTTTATAGTTGTTGTTGTTGACATCTTGATCTATCATGATATATAGATTATCGTTACTATATGATGCTATTTATATTTTATTAGGGATTTTAGTAGTAATAATAATAGTAATAGTAATATAAGCGCTCCTAATGCTATTACAAATGATAGTGAATATGATAATGACAATTGATAAAAAGGAATAATGATGATGATACTAGAGGTAATAAACACAGTAAGCGTAAATATCATATCAATAATAAATTATAGTAATCAATAACATTCTTGCCTCATTTCCGTTATTGCAACAAAGAAAGAAATGAAATCGAATTCATGGTAATTAGAAAAAAAAAGTAAAAATGAAACGAAATTATACTAAAGAATTAAAAAGATATACTAAAAAGATAAAAAGATATACTAAAAAGATTATAAAAATTATAATAAAAAGATAAAAAGATTGATAACACAGAAATAAAATAAAATAGATATTACACAGAAACTGCTAATGAATATCGACTCGAACACTAACAAAAGGTATAATTTATCACGGAATCGAAAAGCAGGATTAGAAAGCTCTATTGAGACGGCAAGGCAAGGTCTTTTGCAATGCTGTTGTTGCATAAAGAAATATTTAATCGGCTTCTGGGTTGTGTTCATTGCAACGCCACATGCAGATCTGTTGAACGGTGGAAAATTCGTATATCATTTGAAATCGACTTTGCAAAAGGATCTGGATATAGCCCAACCTTTGATTAACTTTGTAAATTCAACATTTGGCGACTGCCCCGGGATGAGGTCAGTTACAGCAACAAAGCAATCTCACTCACAAAGAAAAATAGAATGAATAAAAGGGGGAAATGAGAAAAAAAAGAAGGAATAATCTCACTCCCAAAGAAAAATAGAATGAGAAAATGAGAAAAAAGAAGAAGAAGAAGAAGGAAAAGAAGGAAAAAAAAGAAGAAGGAAAAGAGAAAGAAA
>BOPN01001233.1:177625-182625 GCA_017312705.2 Penaeus japonicus
CTTCTGCTGCTACTACTTCTTTTTCGCCCAGTCTCTCAATTACTCGTTCATCCATTCTCTCTTTCTCTTTATCTCTCTCTCTTTCTATTTATCTCTCTCTATCTATCTATCTATTTATCTATCTATATATCAACTTATCTATCTACCTATCTATCTATCCCTCTCTCCTCTCTCTCTCTTTCTCTCTCTCTCTCACTCCCCTCTCTCTCTCTCTCTCTCTCTCTCTCTCTCTCTCTCTCTCTCTCTCTCTCTCTCTCTCTCTCTCTCTCTCTCTCTCTCTCTCTCTCTCTATCTATCTATCTATCTATCTATCTATCTATCTCTATCTATCTATCTATCTATCTATCTTCACTTTTGCTACTTTTCTTTTCTCTTCCCACATTTCCCTTTATCCCCTCTTTTCTGTTAATCCTCATTACCATCGTGGGCGAGCCTTTCCCCTCATCCCCCACGATTAGGGCGTGAATCTAAGGGGAAAGCCTCATCTGCCTTTCCCTCGCCCTCATCCTCATGGCTAAACTCCCCTGCTTTGCCTCCTTTGATCATAGGGTCCCTGCGCCCCCTCGCCTTTAGGTAGGGTGAGGGGAGAGGAAAGTATTCCCCTCTTCTATCCTCTACCTTCGGAGAGAAGGATTTTCCTTTCTTTACCTCACTAGGAATACTCTTCCTTCATATCTGTATTCATTTTTTCATCTTTTTTTTTTTTTTTTTGTCCCTTTCTGCCTCTTTTTTTCCCCTTAGATACTTGAAAATCTCCCTTTTTCTCTCCACTTCCTCTTCTCCTTTTCCCCTTAACCCTTCCCCCCCCACCCTTTTTTATCCCTTTCCCCTCCTCCTTCACCCCTTACTTACCTCTCTCCCCTTCACCCCCACCCCCACCCCTAACTCATCTCTTACCCCCTCCATTTCCCTCCCCCTCTCCCTATACCTCCCCCTTTCCCTCTACCTCTCCCCCGTCTCCCCCTCCCTCTACCTCCCTCTCTCCCATTCCCCTCTCCCCCCTTCTCCCCCTCTACCTCCCCTTCTCCCTTTACCTCCCCCCTTCCCTCTACCTCCCCTTCCCTCTCCTTCACTCCCTCCCCCCTCTCCCCCTTCTGCCCCCTCCCTTTCCCCCTCACCCTCCCCCCTTCTCCCCCTGCTTCTCCCCCTCCCTCTTCCTCTCCCTTTCCCTCTACTTCCCCTTCCCTCTCCTTCACTCACTCCCCTTTCTCCCCCTTCTGCCCCCTCCCTTTCCCCTCACCCTCCCTCCTTCTCCCCCTCTACCTCCCCCTCTCCCTCTACCTCCCTTTCCCTCTCCTTCACTCCCTCTCCCTCTCCCCCTTCTACCCCCTCCCTTTCCCCCTCACCCTCCCTCCTTCCCCCCCTCCTTCTCCCTCTCCCTCTCCCTCCCCCTTTCCCTCTACCTCCCCTTCCCTCTCCTTCACTCACTCCCCCCTCTCCCCCTTCTGCCCCCTCCCTTTCCCCCTCACCCTCCCCCCTTCTCCCCCTGCTTCTCCCCCTCCCTCTTCCTCCCCCTCTACCTCTCCCTCTCCCCCCCTTCCCTCTCCTTCACTCCCTCCCCCGTCTCCCCCTCCCTCTACCTCCCTCCCTTTCCCCCTCACCCTCCCTCTTTCTCCCCCTCCTTCTCCCCCTCCCCCTCCCTCTCCCTCTCCCTCTCCCTCTCCCTCTCCCTCTCCCTCTCCCTCTCCCTCTCCCTCTCCCTCTCCCTCTCCCCTCTCCCTCTCCCTCTCCCCTCTCGAGTGAGTCATGCCACGGGGAGCGACAGGACAAACTCCTGCAATAATCTCCGGTGCTCAGGACTGAATTGCCTCATTCTGCTACTCTGATCGAAGGTGGCCCTCGGCCTTGTCTCGGAAGATAAAGGGGTGGTTATGGAGGCTCGAGGGGGAGCTCATAGGGGGTCGAGGGGATGCTCATGGAGGGTCGAGGGGATGCTCATGGAGGGTCGAGGGGGAGCCCATGGAGGGTCGAAGGGGGGGGGTATATGGGGGAAGGTATGGAGGGTCGAGGGGATGTTCATGGAGGGTCGAGGGGATGTTCATAGAGGGTCGAGGGGATGCTCATGGAGGGTCGAGGGGGAGCGCATGGAGGTTCGAAGGGGGGGGGGGTACATGGGGGATGCTCATGGAGGGTCGAGGGGATGCTCATGGAGGGTCGAGGGGGAGCTCATGGGGGGTCGAGGGGGAGCTCATGGGGGGTCGAGGGGGAGCTCATGGGGGGTCGAAGGGGAGCTCATGACGGGTCGTGGGGGAAGGTATGGAAGGTCAAGGAGAGGTCACCTGGGGGATGGGAGATCACGGAAGGTCAAAGGGAGGTCACGGAGACAGGGGGGGTAGGGTAAAATATATGGGGAAGGGGGGGGTGCCAGGAGGACTGCAAAAGAAGTGAGATGGAAACATGAAAAGATGGAGAAGATGGCAAGGGCAGAAATGTAATGATCGAAAGATGAGGAGGAGAAGAAGAGGAAGAAGAAGAAGAAGAAGAAGAAAAGAGAACGAATAAAAAGAAGTATAAATTGACATGACTGGATTTATGGTTCTATTTTGATTCCCTTTTTTATATCTTCTGATTTAGTTTCTTTTTTTTTTCTTTTTTTCTTGTCCTTTTCCTTTCTTATATTCATTCCTTTTCTTATCTTCTTCTCTTTTCAATTTTTATCTTTTATCTTCATTATCATTTCTCTTTTACGTTTTCCTTCATCTTATTTATTTATTTTTTTCTCTCCCATCCTTTTTTACATTTTCCTTTCTCAGTTTCATTCCCTTTTCTCTTTTCTCGTAACATTTATTCTCTTCTTCGTAGCTCTCCCTTCATAGTAAAGTCATTTTCCTTTGAGTTAATCTTTCACATTTTCTTTCCTTTTTGTATTCTCTCCTTTCCCATTATCATTTCTTAACATATAGATATCTACTGCATATTATGTATTGATTAAACTCTTGCCTTTATAGTCTTCTTTATAGTGAAACTTTTTTTTCATATATTTTTCAGTTATCTTTCATTTCCCTTTCTCTGTTTCCATTCTCTTTTCCCTTATTTTTTTCTATCTTTCATTTTCTCGCCTTCTCCATCATTTTCCTTTCCCTAACTTTAATATCTAATTCCTATCTCCACTCTAATAACTTTATTATTCACACTACATATTAAAGTCTTTATCTAAAGTATTTATTTACATATTAAATAAACGCTTTTATATCGGATTCTATATAAACTTTATATCATATACCAACTTTCCTATATCCATTATATATCAACTAAACTCTCTCCTTTGCGGCCTACTTTATAGAGAAACTATTTGCCTTCAAGCAAAAATTTATGATCAAACTTTCTTCGGATCGTAAGAAGTCGTAAAGAAATGCGTCTTCAGAAAAAAAAAAAAAAAAAAAAGATTCTAGCCTTTCTGATCTTCTCAGCGAGACAATAAGGGAAGCTGTGCTCTCTTGGGTTTTCTTCTTCTTCTTCTTCTTCTTCTTCTTCTTCTTCTTCTTCTTTTTTTTTTATATACTTATTTTTTCTTGCTTATTCTTATGCTTCTTTCTTTTTTCTCTCTCTCTCTTTTTCTTTTTCTTTTTGTCTTATTTATATGTTTTTTCTTGTTATTTCTTTCGTTTTTCTTTTTCTTTTTTTTTGTTCTTTTATTCTTCTTCTTTGTTGTTATTATTTTTTGTTGTGTCTTTCAAATCATTTTTTTCTTTCCCCTTTTTTCCTCTTTATTTTTTTTTCTGTTTTTTCTTTCTTCATTCTTGTCATTCCTTCGTTTTCTTCTTTATATTACTCTTTTACTCCCTTTTTTTCATCTCTTTTGTTATTTTTTCTTCTCTCTCTTTCTACTTCCTTCTTCTTCTTCTTCCTCTTTTGCTTCCTTCTTCTTGCTCTCCCTTTATTTCCTTCTTATTCTTATTCTTTTAATTTCCTCGTTCTTCCCTTTATCCCTATCATTTTCTCACTATTTCTTTCTCCTATCTTTTGCCTCTCATTTCTCCCTCTTCCTTCTTTTCTCATCTTCTCCCTCCTTCTCCTTCTCTTTCTTTAACTTTTTTTCCCTTTTTTAGGTCGGTAGGTAGATTATTAGGGAATAGATAGATATAGACAAAGATATAGAAAGATATAGATAAAGATATAGATAGATATAGATAAAGATATAGATAGATATAGATAAAGATATAGATAAAGATATAGATAAAGATATAGATAAAGATATAGATAGATATAGATAAAGATATAGATAGATATAGATAAAGATATAGATAGATATATATAAAGATATTGATAGATATAGATAAAGATACAGATAGATATAGATAAAGATATAGATAGATATAGATAAAGATATAGATAGATATAGATAAAGATATAGATAGATATAGATAAAGATATAAAAAAGCTGAATAAAAAAAAGAGATTGGAAGCAATTCCCACCAAAATCCTATAATGAGATATCCCGAAAAAAATAAATCATTATAATAAAAAAAGGCAGACATGAAGCAAACGATTTAGAAAATGAAGAAAGTTTTAAAATGACTTTGACAAAGAAAACGGAGAACTTTCCTCACTCGCATCTCACCCTGGCCAACGGGAGGCGAGAGAATACCAAGGATAATTAAGTTTATTTTTTCCCCTCATTTCGAAAAGAAAGGGGGGATATAAATATATATATATGTATATATATATATATATATATATATATATATATATATATATATACATATTCCCGAGAGGATTTCGATGAGACGAAGATTTGGGATGTTGATAATGACACCGGCGGAAGTTCCCAGGAAAGGAATGGGAATCTGCGGGAATTATTGGCCTGTGTTGGACCTTGGGGGATGCGGCGGAAGGGGAGGGTGCTCCTGGTTGAGTTATAAATAGATGTTTATTTATGTGTATGTATGTATGTATACATATCATATATAAGTGTGTGTATGTATATATACATATATGTAAATATGTATATATGGATATATATATATATATATATATATATATATATATATATATATATA
>BOPN01001233.1:192625-195125 GCA_017312705.2 Penaeus japonicus
TGCGTATGCGTGTGTGTGTGTGTGTGTTTGTTCGTGTGTGTGTGTGTGTTTTTGTGTATGTGTGTACGTGTAAATAATCCGCCGCAGTCCAATACAACAACACAACAACAACAGCAGCAAAAACATCAACAACAATAACAAAAGCGACAGCAAGAATGCCTCTCTCCTTCCCAAAGAAACGCAAGTGATATGAGAGAGAGTATATTTTTCCCGCAGCAGACAGACACATACAGACAAACAGGCAAACAAGAAGAGTCACGGACAGACAGACTCACAGGCGGAGACATAAGCACACAGAAAGACAAACGGACTCACAGACAGACACACAGACTAACACAAAGACCGACACAAAGACAAACAGTTAAACAAATGCATAGAAACACGGACAGACACAAAGACACACAGACAGACAAATAGAGCAACAACCAGACAAACAGACATACGAGCAGTCACAATAGCAGACACAAAGACACACAGCTAAAGAGACGTACCGACCCACGGGCAAACAAGCAGACACAAATCCACACAGACATAACTCCACGCAGACAGACACAAAGCCCTACAGCTAAAAGAAAAAAAAAAAGCACAGACACACAGACAAGCACAAAGCCCCCACAAGACAGGTACACAATGCCACCACAGACAGACACACAAACCCCCCACCAACAAACAAACACAAACACCCCACCAACAGACAAACACAAACACCCTCACAGACAAACACAACCTCCCCCCCCCACACACACACACACAGACAAACACAACCCCCCCATACACACACACACACACACACACAGCCCCCCCCCCCCCCCCCCACACACACAGACAAAAAAAAAGACACACAAAGCCCCCACCAAGAGACAAACCAGCAAATCCAGAGGCCCACCTATGCGTGTGCTGAAGGTTTCTGGAGAATGGCTTCACGGTATCGATCTCACCACACCTCTCGCATCGAACCCAAGCCAACAGCGCTGCCCGGTGATGTACGCGTTGAGATCATATGCTGCAGACGTACACGGACGCGTACATGTGTTTAGTAGGGGGGGGTTGTGTGTGGGTGGGGGTTGGGGGGATGTTTGTGTGTGTGTGTGTGGGGGGGTGAGTGTGTTTGTTTCATTGTGTGTGCATGTGGGTTTATATATACGTGTACACCGATAACGAAAAATGTACATACGCAAATGTGCACACACGCGGCTAGATATACACGTCCACATAGATACAAAATAGGCGCACGTATATAGTGACCACAGAAGTACACAGCCACCTCCCCCCCCCCCCACCCCGTCACCATCATCTACCATCATCACCATCATCTTCAATCGCCATCATCATCATCATTAGCTTCTATCATTAACAAAACTTCACTTAAATAACGAAAGAGAAGAAGAAGAAAAAAAACGTCACAACGACAAATTCGACATGAAGTAAAAAAATTCTTTTGCAAAAACTGACCACGTTGAAAATTGTCTAACGAACCTAACCTTGTGTTGCATCGACCAGAGAGTTTATTGCAAACCCCGTCGTCTTTCGAATGAATTTTCGTCTCTTCAACATCTGACTTTTCAACATCTGAGTTTTCAACATCTGAGTTTTCAACATCTAACTTTACAACATCTGACTTTTCAACATCTAACTTTTCAACATCTAACTTTTCAACATCTGACTTTTCAACATCTAACTTTTCAACATCTGACTTTTCAACATCTGACTTTTCAACATTTAACTTTACATCTGACTTTTCAACATCTAACTTTACAATATCTGACTTTTCAGCATCTAACTTTACAACATCTGACTTTTCAACATCTGACTTTTCAACATCTAACTTTACAATATCTGACTTTTCAGCATCTAACTTTACAACATCTGACTTTTCAACATCTGACTTTTCAACATCTGACTTTTCAACATCTGACTTTCAACATCTACCCTTTTCAACATCTAACTTTACAACATCTGACTTTTCAACATCTAACTTTACAACATCTGACTTTTCAACATCTAACTTTTCAACATCTGACTTTTCAACGTCACTCGACCGCGCACAAACTCACAGCCAAACAAGATAGATAAATGAATAATACATTTAGATGAATAAATGTATTCTTCTATTGCATGCAACTACTCAATACAAGAGAGAGAAAAAGCGAGAGAGAAAGAGAGAGAAGAGAGAAAGAGAGAGAGACGGAGAAAAGAGAGAAAAGTGATAGAGGAGAGAGGCAGAGATAGAGATAAACAGAGAGAATGAAAGAAAGCGATAGAGAGAAAGCAGAAGAGAGAGAAAAAAGAACGAGAGAAAAAGAGATAGAGTGATAGATGGATATATAGATATATAGATAGCTAGAAAGATACAGATAGAGAAAAGTAGATAGCTAGATAGAAAGATAGATAGATATAGAGAAAGAAAGAAAGAAAAAGAGAGAGAGCGAAAGATAAACAGAGAGATAAAGAGAGAGATAGAGAAAATAAAGAAAACGAAAGATTAAGACAATGGCAAAAA
>BOPN01001233.1:200125-205125 GCA_017312705.2 Penaeus japonicus
TTCCCATTTGTTTTCTTCTTCTTCTCTTCCACCTCTCCAACCTCTCCGTCTTTCCTCTCCTCTCCTTTTTCCTTCCTCTCCTCTCCTTCTTTCCTCTCCTCTCCTTCTTTCCTCTCCTCTCCTCTCATTCTTTCCTCTTTTCCTTTTTCCTTCCTCTCCTTTTTCCTTACTCTCCTCTCCTTCTCTTGTCTCCTTTCCTTCTTTCCTCTCCTCTCCTCTCCTTTTTTCCTCTCCTCTCCTTCTTTCCTTTCCTCTCCTCTCCTCTTTCCTTCCTCCCCTCTCCTTCTTTCCTTCCCTCTCCTCTTTCCTTCCTCTACTTTCCTTTTTCCTCCCTCTCATTCCTTCCTCTCCTCCCTTTCTTTCCTCTCATTTTTCCTTCCTCTTCTCTCTTTTTTCCTTCCTCTCCTCTTCCCCCCTTCCTCCCCTTCTTTCCCCTCCTTTCCTTTTTTCCTTTCCTCTCCTTTTCTCTTCCTCTCCTCTCCTTTTCTCTTCCTCTCCTCTCCTCCTTACCTCTCCTCTCATTTTCTTCTCCTCTCCTCTTTCCTTCCTTTCCTCTCCTTTTCCCTTCCTCTCCTCTTTCCTTCCTCTCCTCTCCTTTTCCCTTCCTCTCATTTCCTCTCCCCCCCTTCCTCCCCTTCTTTCCTCTCCTCTCCTTCTTTCTTTTCCTCTCCTCTTTCCTTCCTCTCCTCTCTTTTTTTCTCCCTCTCCTCTCCTTCTTTCCTCTTCTCTCCTCTTTCCTCCCCCTCCTCTCATCCCCTTCTCTCCTCTGCTCTCTCCTTTCTTTCCTCTCCTTTTCCCTTCCTCCCCTTTTTTTCCTCTCCTCTTCTCTTCCCTTCCTCACCATTTTCCTCTCCCCTCCTCTCCTCTCTCTCCCCCTTCCTCCCCTTCTTTTCCTCTCCTATCTCCTTCTTTCTCCTCCTCTCCTCTTCCCCCCTCTTCTCCTTTTCCCCCTCCTCTCCTCTTCCCCCCCTCCTCTTCTCTTCCCCCCTCCTCTCCTCTTTCCCCCCTCCTCTCCTCTTCTCCCCCTCCTCTCTTCTTCCCCCCTCCTCTCCCCTTCCCCCCTCCTCTCCCCTCTCCTCTGCCCCCTCCTCTCCTCTCCCCCCCTTCCTCCCCTTCTTTCCCGTCCTCTCCTCTCCTTCTTTAACCTCCTCTCCTCTTTCCCCCCCTCCTCTCCTCTTCCCCCCCCCCCCCTTCCTCCCCTTCTTTCCTCTCCTCTCTCCTTCTTCCCCCTCCTCTCCTTTTTCCTCTCCCCCTCCTTCCTTCCCTTCTTTCCTCTCCTCTCTCCTTCTTTCCCCTCCTTTCCTCTTCCCTCCCCCTCCTCTCCCTCCCCCTCCTTCCTCCCTTCTTTCCTCTCCTCTCTCCTTCTTTCCCCTCCTCCTCCTTTCCCCCTCCTCTCCTCTCCTTCCCCCCTCCTTCCTCCCTTCTTCCTCTCCTCTTCCCCCCCCCTTCCTCCTTCTTTCCTCTCCTCTCTCCTTCTTCCCCCTCCTCTCCTTTTTCCCTCTCCCCTCCTTCCTTCCCCTTCTTTCCTCTCCTCTCTCCTTCTTTCCCCCTCCTTTCCTCTTCCCCTCCCCCCTCCTCTCCTCCCCCCTCCTTCCTCCCCTTCTTTCCTCTCCCTCTCTCCTTCTTTCCCCTCCTCTCCCTTTCCCCTCCT
Organism: Penaeus japonicus; assembly: GCA_017312705.2. NCBI lineage: Eukaryota > Metazoa > Arthropoda > Malacostraca > Decapoda > Penaeidae > Penaeus > Penaeus japonicus. The sequence goes on from BOPN01001233.1 coordinate 201,777, forward strand.
CTCCTCTCCTCCCCCCCTCCTTCCTCCCTTCTTTCCTCTCCTCTCTCCTTCTTTCCCCTCCTCTCCCTCTTCCCCTTCTCTCCCTCCTCTCCTCCCCCCCCCTCCTTCTTCCCCTTCTTTCCTCTCCTCTCTCCTTCTTTCCTCCCCCTTCCTCCCCTTCTCTCCTCCTCTCCCCCCCCTCCTTCCTCCCTTCTTTTCTCTCCTCTCTCTTCTTTCTCCCTTCTCTCCTCCTCTCCTTCCCACTCCCCCCCTCCTTCCTCCCTTCTTTTCTCTCCTCTCTCCTTCTTTCCTCCTTCCTCCCCCTCTCTCCTCCTCTCCTTTCCCCCCCCTCCTTCCTCCCTCCTTTTCTCTCCCTCTCTCCTTCTTTCCCCTCCTCTCCTCTTCCCTCCCCCCTCCTCCCTCTCCCTCCCCCTCCCCCTCCCCCTCCTTCCTCCCTTCTTTCCCTCTCCTCTCTCCTTCTTTCCTCCCCTTCCTCCCCCCCCTCTCTCCTCCCCTCTCCTTCCCCCCACCCCTCCTTCCTCCTTCTTCTCTCTCCCTCCCCTCCCTCCCCCCTCTCTCCTCCTCTCCTCCCCCCCCTCCTTCTTCCCCTTCTCTCCTCTCCTCTCTCCTTCTTTACTCCCCTTCCTCCCCTTCTCTCCTTCTCTCCTTCCCCCCACCCCTCCTTCCTCCCTTCTTTTCTCTCCTCTCTCCTTCTTCCAAATCCTGAACAGACCGATAACAAACTCCTTCAAGATAATATCCAATTATCCGCCTCGCTTGCCACTCGATCGCGATATTCTCTCATCGTTGCTCTTGCTAAATGCGTGATGTTTTTTTTTTTTTTTTTTTTTTTTTGGGGGGGGGGGTTTTTTTTTTCTTCTTTTTTTTCTTTTTTTTCTTTTTTTTTTCTTTCTTCTTATTGTTATTATGTTTTTTTAATTATTATCATTGTTATACTTCTTTATTCTTCTTCTTGCTTATTCTTCCATATTCATCTTTTTTATTCATTTTGTTTTTTCTTCTTTTGGTTGATGTTCTGTTGTTTTTATTATTTTCTTCTATTTTGTTTTTTTTATAATCTTGGTTCTCTATTTGTTTTGTCTTACTTTTCTTTTCTTTTCTTTTCTTTTCTTTTTTTTTCTCTTTTTTTTTTTTTTTTTTTTTTTTTTTTTTTTTTTTTTTTTTTTGCTTTAATTCTTTCTTTTTCTTTATTCTTATTTTCCTTATTTATTTTTTTTTCATCTTTTCTTCCTTTCCTTCTTTCTTTGTTTTCTTCCAATCTTTCTTTCTTTTTTGCTTCCTCTCCTTCTTTCTTCTTTATTATTCTTCATTCTTTCCTCTTTTTCATTATTCTTCATTCTTTCTTTCTTTCTTTACTATTCTTCATTCTTTCTTCTTTTTCGTTATTCTTCATTCTTTCTTTCTTTTTTATTATTCTTCATTCTTTCTTTCTTTTTTATTATTCTTCATTCTTTCTTTCTTTCTTTACTATTCTTCATTCTTTCTTTCTTTCTTTACTATTCTTCATTCTTTCTTCTTTTTCATTATTCTTCATTCTTTCTTTCTTTTTTTATTCTTCATTCTTTCTTTCTTTCTTTACTATTCTTCATTCTTTCTTTCTTTCTTTACTATTCTTCATTCTTTCTTTCTTTTTTATTATTCTTCATTTTTTCTTTCTTTTTTATTAATCTTCATTCTTTCTTTCTTTTTTATTAATCTTCATTCTTTCTTCTTTTTCACATTTTTTTTTTTTCTCCTCTTCTAATCTTGATTGCTTCCTCTTCTTCCCATTTCCTCTTCCTCTTCGCTTTCTCCTTTTCACCTCTTATTCCCTTCCACCTCCTCCTATCTTCCTTCTCTATTCACTTTTGCATTTATTTATCTATCTATTTCTATATTTATTTATTCATTTATTCATTCATTTTCTTTCAATCACTCTCATGTTTCTTCGTAGATTTGTTTTCACTTTATTCACTTGTTTAATCATTCATTCTTTTGTTTATTTTTCAGTCTGTTGAACTGTCTATTTCTTTATCAATTTATTTGTATATTTATTAATTTACATAATCGTTAATTCCTTCAATCATTAATTTATTTCAAAGACGCATCGCTTGTGCATGGGTGATGAGGGCGGAGTCAGAACAAGCGAATGACGTCATAAAAAAAAAGTGAAGCACTAGATGCGCACCGACACCAGAGAAGGAGAACCGAGTTGCAGTCTCTCTTTAATCCTACACGCTTCACAGACTCTTCAATAATTCAATCCTAGCCGGTTATCCCTTGCAACACGAGCGCATTGCAAAGGGCTTATTCATTTAAACCGCCAAAGATATGAACAAACAAAAATTATCCTTCACAGAGGAAAAGCCTCTTGCTCTCTCTTGCTCTCTCTTTATCTATCTATCTATCTATTTATCTCTTTCACTCTCTTTCTGTCTCTCTTCTCTCTCTCTCTCTCTCTCTCTCTCTCTCTCTCTCTCTCTCTCTCTCTCTCTCTCTCTCTCTCTCTCTCTCTCTCTCTCTCTCTCTCTCTCTCTCTCTCTCTCTCTCTCTCTCTCTCTCTCTCTCTCTCTCTCTCTCTCTCTCTCTCTCTCTCTCTCTCTCTCTCTCTCTCTCTTTCTACCTCTCTTTCTGTCTATCTGCCTGTTTCTCTCTCTCTCTCTCTCTCTCTCTCTCTCTCTCTCTCTCTCTCTCTCTCTCTCTCTCTCTCTCTCTCTCTCTCTCTCTCTCTCTCTCTCTCTCTCTCTCTCTCTCTCTCTCTCTCTCTCTCTCTCTCTCTCTCTCTCTCTCTCTCTCTCTCTCTCTCTCTCTCTCTTTCTCCTCACAAAGAATCAGAGAAGTGTCCCATTAGCATATTTCTATAGATGTAATTTCTTTATCTTCTCCTTCTACTTCTTTTTCTTCTTATTCCTCTTCTAGTTTCATTCATTCTTTCTCGTTTTCTTCTTAAATTTCTTATTATTAATATTTCTTCTTCGTTTCCTTCTCCTTCATCATCATCATCTTTTTCACCTTTTTCTTCCTCCTCTCCTTCTTTTCCTCCTCTTCTCCTTCCTCCTCCTTTTATCTCAACCACTACCACCCTCTCCAATTCCTCTTCCTCCTCCTCTTCCTCCACCTTCTACTCCTCCTCCTCCTCCACCACCACCTCCTCACCCACCTCCACCTCCCCCACCTCCTCCTCCACCACTTCCTTCACCACCTCTTCCTCCTCCACCCTCATCCACCTCTACCTCCTCCTCCTCCTCCTCCTCAACCTCCTCCACCTCCTCCTCCTCCTCCTCCACCTCCTTCTTCACCACCTACTCCTCCACCTCCTCCACCACCTCCTCCTTCTTCTTCTTCTTCTTCTCCTCCTCCTCCTCCTTCT
>BOPN01001233.1:217625-222625 GCA_017312705.2 Penaeus japonicus
AGACGGAGCCTTGAGTCAGTCTAGCGATTGATGATCACTTGGGCTAGACTGTCCTAGTGTGTGTGTAGGATAGACAAACCCTCCCCCTTCAGGCTAGAAGAAACACCCCCCCATCCCTCCAGCTTCAGTGCCCCCAGCCATTTACTAGCGGTAGGCCGGGAGGTAACTACGATTGACAGTCGCCATATTGCCTTCTCCCCCTAAGATCCTGTCCCTGGATTCGGTCTCTGTTACTGTAGACGCAGTCATCTACCTGAAGGTCTGCAACGCCATCAGTGCCGAGACCAACGTAGACGACTACAGGTGCTATTGCCTGAGAGAAAATGCGTATTCCTTCTTTTGCTCTTGTTAGATGCTCTTAAGTACAAGAGTGGCGAGGTTGGCCGGCCTGCTAGCCATCCCGCGGGCGTCATGGAGTTGTTGTTATTCTTTTTTTTTTTTTTTTTAACCTTAACACTTACAAGTAGATTTTTTTTTTTTATAATGGTCATGTAGATTTACCTAATTTCGGTCATTCATAATCGCCAAAACATGTAGATACTAATGAAAATCCTACGATTTATATGTGATGGCTCGCATGCTAGCTACTACAGCTCAATCCTTCCCTTGGACCAGTCGAAGGAAGCAAACAATGAGGCTACACGATCCATAGAGAGAGAGGTCATCTGCAATCCAGGTTGAGCAGAAGACTCTCAAAGCTAGGATGTTTATAACGGCAATTTTTTTAAATATAAATATAGATATATACATGTATATATATGTACAAAATATAGATACATAGGAATATCATCCCTTGATGTCAAAAGAGAAAATGCCGTTCTTTTTTTTTTTGTTTGTTTGTTTGTTTATTGTGTGTGTGTACTTGGTCTAACTTCGACTCGGTCACGAAGGCAGCTTTTCTGGCCATGCTGTATGGTTTGTCTTGTGGCTAGCAGGCGCCGTAAGTCTACAATCTAGAATAACAAGTTTGCTCTCTAGTCTACACGATCACATCTCTTAGTTACAAGTGGGGTGGACTGACCAATCGTTGAAATACTTATATTAATGATCCTAGAGGAATATGGAAGCTTGGTGCTTTTCTCGGTGAGGGAATTCCTCGTGACCATTTTCAAACTTTTTTTTTTCTTTTTTTTTAGATCGTAGTGAGGAGTTATACAAAAGTTTTAAGAAAACTAAGCTCTAGCACATCACCGCGATTTATCTGCGGTTGAACGGGACTAGAGGCGACTCCCCCACCGAGAGAATGGACCCAGCCGGAACGTGTGCATGCCGGTGACGTCACTACCACGCTCTGCACCGTTCTTTCGTTCTCGCGTTTTCACTGTTATTTCCGTTTCTCAACACCCACATATGCCCTAAGTTTCATTCAGCAAGTTCATGATTTAATAGACTGAAAGAACGTTCAGCACGAGAACAATTACCAATGGGTCCAAGTGTAGACATGTGTGTTTACTGATAACATAAAAAAAAAAAGGTTTAAGCCAACTATTTACTGGAAATGAGTCATTCTCTTGCAGAGAGATGAATTACGTGTGAGAACTTCAGGTTTCGCACAAACATATCATCAACCTATCTTGTTCTAAAAGTATATATATATAAAAAAAAAGAATGGAAATGGGAATCAGTTGAAGATACCTTCCGCTGAAAGGCTTCGGTTAATACCTGATATTGTGGATTCTTGTCTGATGATACTGAGTGCCTTCCTTCACATGCTACGTTAGTGCTTTCCTTGGTTCGCTGTCAGAGACATTCACAATTGGTTACGTGCAAACTACTCCTGTCTCACAACCTGCCATTTTCTACAGCTTTTATTATCCTCATATAATAAAGCACAAAAGGAGATGTAACAATTCACCAATTTTCTTTCCCCCCAAACTCTCTTAATCAAGTGTTCTGTGCTTTCTTAATACCGATGTGTCGCAGAAGACTACATTTTGCATCAAGGAGCACTTCTCTGCTTTCTCTTTATTTTGTGTTTATGGTGTCTAACTTTTTGTGAGTAGATTTAGACTTCCAAAAATTCAAATCACCATTATTTTTATCTTTATTTTCAATAGTTCACTTAAGTCTCAGCGAAACCGCCACCACCTTCACCTCACCCTAAGCTTAAGTATCTTTTTATCATTTTTTTGGAGGCTACTGTGGAAACTAGTTACTATCCGGACTCTTTTTGTATACAAGATATACGATAAAAAAAAAAAAAAACATGTGGTCCCCTTTTATTAAATCACTATCCTTCAATAAATATCAATAATAATGGAATTTATACTTAGGCCCTAAATAAATTTTTGAGTGTATTCAATATAATTTTTTCCTTATTTTCTGAATATCTCAAATGACGTATTCATTTTCATTGAAAAATAAGTTTTATGTCCAAAATAAGACTTAAGAAATCATGATCCAATCTTCATTTTCCTTCTCCAATTTTTTGTATACATAAAGAGAAGATCCCAAATCTCTCTGTGCCCTTTTTCTTCGCTATTCTGGTCCAAGTGTCCGGATGTGCGAGTCTTAACTAACCGGACTCTAACACCCCAAGATCCTGTCGCTGGACTCTGTTCCGGTCTCTGTGGAAGCAGTCATCTACTTGCGAGTGTGCAACCCAACCAATGCTGAAACCAACGTTGATGACTACAGGTGCACTGTCTGATAACTACCGGAGACCACTTTTTATAATTATCTGTTTTAGATGCTCTTTATTTAGACATTATCACAACGGCTGGGTTCCATATCTGGCCTGGCAGCCATCCAAGCGGGTGTGCTCATAGATTTTAGCTTGCTGGCTAGCTAGTAGCAGCTCTAATCCTCTCCCTAGACCTCTCGAACCAGCCAAAACCACGTAGTCTCGTAGATAAAAAAGTAGACATATTTAATTCTTTTTTTTTATCTTTTCTCTTTTTCTTGTTTACGAGACTGTTGGGTTCTTGGTATACCTTCGACTAGGTCATGAAGGTTCCGCTTTTCTGTCCCTGGTGTTTCCTTCTTGTGGCGGAACGATCCGAACTCACTCACCTGTCTACGACATTTGTCTGACCTGGTGACTCGTAGCCTGGTGACCTTTATTTTAATTTTTCTTCTTCTCTGTCTTCCACTTCACAACTCAAGACGATAATACACACGAAGTATTAACCCGGTCTTGCCAGCTATTTGGCTGTCTGTAGTGAAGCCTCTGGTTTCTAAACATCACAACTGAATGTTTACGTTGGCTCCCGTAGGGCCAGAGTCCTCAGTTGGTTTGGTTCGAGTCTGAACTTCAACCACCATGCCAAACGAGGAGACATGTTCAGTGTTCAGCAAAGTTTTCTTACGGTGCGAGAGAGGCATTCTGACCTTCTCTCCTTAACTGACAATGTGATGTTAGGGGGAAGTGATGGTTGCAGAGATTCTGTACCAAGTTTTTTTTCTCTCTCTCTAAAATCCTTGCCTGTCGCTCAATCTGTAAAAAATATTGACTTTGCTTTCTTCGATTCAACTTGGTACAAAATTAACTGCTTTCATCTAGACTTTTTCCTCATAAGCGGCGCCCTTTCGCCCTACTGCGACCCACACGAAACAGCTAAGGGTACATAAACTTCCCCGACCATAAGAAGAAAAAATAATAATACAAGAGAAGCCTTAGGCCGAATCTGCATGCGGTATATCGTCCACTTGTCTCAGCACCGTGGTTGTTTCCTTTTCCATCCGCGAATTCGTAGTGTTGTTTCCATTATTTTCGTTCTCAACACTGTTCTTATTTTTCCTCTATCCTGTGTTCGTCTTTTTTTCTTATTGTTATTATTCTCTCATCCCATCCTGTTCCCTAAAATGACTCTCGACCACCTAGACTTCAAGCAGATCAACTTCACTCACCAAACAGCATTTCTTTTTTTTTTAAACGTCGTTACGTCTGCTTCGCCTTTTACTAATGAGTGTATGGGTGTGCTGTGATAGAGGTTGTTGAGAAATTAGTGTTCACACATAGTATCCAATTTCTTTTTGTATACATAAAGCCCCTTGCACTAAGTTTGTTTTTCCCGTTTGTTTTCCTTTGTGTCCAGAGGAGATAAATCAACAAAATAAAACGAGTCCTAACGTCCTAAGATTAGAAGTCATGAAGCTCTTAGACCTCATAAGGGATGTGATATGCATTTGAGTTTTTGAGCCTTTACATAAATGCATATTTCCACTTCCTTACTGCTTATCAAAGATATTATGGAACCAGAGTTGTCTTTTTTCCTTTTTTCCCCACCAACTCTTCCATCATATCTTTACTCCCTTGCGCAAAATGAACTAATGCTTTTTGCATACATAAAGAAAGGATTTTACGTCAGTCGGCGTCCATTTCTCTTCACCCATGATGGTTCGAGTGTTTTAATGTGCGAGTCTTAACTAACCGACTCTAACACCCCAAGATCCTGTCGCTGGATTATGTTCCGGTCTCAGTGGAAGCAGTCGTCTACTTGCGAGTGTGCAACCCAACCAATACTGAAACCAACGTTGATGACTACAGGTGCTCTGTCCGATAATCGGAGGCAAAAATTTAATTACTTATTTTAGATGCTTTCTATTTAGAGATTATCACAGCGGCTGGGTTCCATCCCTGGCCTGGCACTCACTCAAGCGGGTGTGCTCATAGACTCAGCTTGCTGGCTAGCTAGTAGCAATTCTCATCCCCCTCCTTGGACCTCTCGAATCTACCAAGACCAACGAGTCTTGTAGATTACGTAGCTGTTTCAAGATATGTATACTTTCTTGTTTACGAGACTACGATGAGGTTCTTGGTGTACCTTCGACTAGGTCATGAAGGTTCTGCTTCTCTGGCCCTGTTGTTTCTTTCCTCTAGCGAGACGACTCCAACTCGCGCACCTGCCTAGGACCTGTGTCTGACCTGATGACTCGTAACTTGGTGACCTTATACCTAAGAGACGTTCATACACACGAAGAATTATCACCCGGCCTTGCCCACTATTGATCTTTTTTTTTCTGAGAAACCATAAGGATCAGATGATTTGAGAATCCCC
>BOPN01001233.1:237625-252625 GCA_017312705.2 Penaeus japonicus
CAAATATAAACGATGGCGGGGGTCGTTGTAGGGTCTAGGGTCGTTTTATGGAAATGTCTCGAAGGGTGGCTGCGAGAACGGCGGGTCTGCTGAGGTGCTGAGGAATTTTGTCTTCGGGGTTTTGGCCGGCCGTTGGGGTTTCTTGTTTCGGGTTTAAAAAGAGACAGGATTGCCACTCTTTCTATCACTCCTGATCGATGGTTCTGTAACATATGACCGAAGAGTAGTTTCCTTGGTCATAAAAGATCTATTTTTTATTTTTTTTAGTGTTTTTTTTTCCAATATATTTTTTTTCACTCTTTTTTTTTGGCCTTTCCTGCCAATCTCTTTGCTCCTCCGTCGCTTTTAGTGGGCTTTCTGCTTGGTGAAAAAAAAAAAAAAAAATTTTGATATAGATGGTTAGAACTATAGATGAATCTAACTCCCTCGACTGTACCACTGTAGGGACCTGGCTTAGTTAACGTGAGCATGAAGCAAGGTAGCTTTTACAGCCTTTCTCTCATCTTCAATAACGTGTTATTCCTTTATTTTCAGATTCTACGCTTTCATAGTACCGGAATGTCGTAGCCATGCTTAGAAGAGTAGTCATGTGTGTTCGTGTTCTTTCTTTTTTTTTTCCTTTTAGATTTAATCAATCTACTGACATGACAAGTAAACGTGGCACGTGTGACATGCTGGACACGTGAGAATGCCTTTTGTGTGTGTGTGTGTGTGTGTGCGTGTGTGTGCGTGTGTGTGTGTGAAGTGACGATGAGAATGGATGGGAAGACGTGGAAGAGATTTGAGAAAAGAGGATGGGTGTGTTTGTGTTGGCATTGAGGTTGACTGTGTCGTGTGTCGTGTGTCGTGTGTCAGATTAGAGGTAGCAGAGGAAGGTAAGACAGGTCATGCAAATTGAGCAGAGGTTTGGTTCTGTGCATGGAGGTTTTCTGGTCAATCGGTATGGGTGTGTGTCGTCTAATCTGATGAAAGAGAAGGTTCTACACCACATACACAACTCGTATATATTCGAAATAATCCATTTTTAATTAATCTAAGTTCTTACTGGAATGAACACGCGAAAGTGCATTCTAGCTTTACTGCAGATAAGTGAAATTACAGTACATCAGCATATCGTAAAGTTTGCACGTCGAAACTGACAGGTAACTATGTTGTTTTGTATGAGAAAAGTTTCTCTGTATAAGAAAAAGATGTATTACCACTTAGGCACCGAGTTCTTGCGTGTATTAATTAATTAAAAAAAAATAATAATAATAATAAACACTGCACTTCCGATATGTATCACTATTTCAAATCCTTCACCATCTTTTTTTCTTTTTTTTTTCAAACCTAGATGTGTACTTCCGTGTTCCCTCTTAACCTATACCACGTATCAGTGTCTTTCCTCACACTCCCCCCCCCCACCCCACACACGAGAAAAAAAAAAAAAAAAAAAATAAGGATAATGATAATAATCTGCATCCTCGTCTGCAATGTTCACCGCGCTCGTCTTCTTCCCACTCCCCGAGACGACTAAGATTGATGTCAGTGCAATTGACGTCAGCAAGATGGATGGTCTCACTCTCCCTTGCGACCTTCGAGGTGCATCTTCGGGTATGATGTGGACGCCGGGATGTCCCTTCCCGTTGGACGATCTTTCATCCGATGGAAATCACTATCATCATCATCATCATCATCAGCATCATCATCATCATCATCATCATCGTCGTCGTCGTCCTCTGCTTTACTTTCCTCTTCTGCTTTTTCTTTTTCGTATCAGTTTTCTAGTTGTTGTTTTTTTTTTTCTCTCTCTCTCTCTTTCTATTTTTATCTCTCTTTTTTTTTCTTTCTTTCTTCTTTTCTTTTCCTTTTTTTCTGATGATTATTTTTCTTTTTTTCTTCTAATTTCTTCTTTTTTTTTGCCTTTTCATTTTTCTTCTTCTTCCTCTGCTTCTTCTTCTGTTTTTTTTTTCTTCTTCTTCTTCTTCTTCTGATGCTCCTATTCCTTCTTCTTTTCCTGCTACTTCTCCTTCTCCTTTTCATTTTCATTCTCCTTCTCCTTCTTTCTATTCCTTCTTATTCTTCTTCTCTTTCTCCATTTCCATCTTTACTTTCTCATATCCCTTCTTTTTCTCCTTCTCCCTCTCCTATTCATTCTCTTTCTTCCTTTACCTTCTTTTCCTTCTCTTTCTCCTCCTCTTCTTTCTGCTTCTCCTCCTCCTCCTATTCCTTCTTCTTTTTCTTATTATTTTCCATCTTCTTCTCATTCCCCTTCTCCTCCTATTCCCTCATCGTCTCCTACACCTCCTCCTTCTTTTTCTCCTTCCTCTCCTCCTCTTCCATCTCTTTCCTTTCCTTCTCTCCTCCTTCTCCTTTTTCCTTCATTCTCTTCTCTCTTCTCGTTCTTCTCCTCCTCCTGTTCCTGTTCCTCTTCCTTCTCTACCTTCTTCTTCTTCTTCTTCTTCTCCTTCTTCTTCTCCTTTTCCTTCTCCTTCTCCTTCTTCTTCTCCTTCTTCTTCTTCTTCTCCTTCTTCTTCTCCTTCTTCTTCTCCTTCTCCTCTTCCACTTCCTCTTCCTATGCCTCCTCCCCCTCCTTCACCTATTACTTCTTATTCTCCTTCGCCTTCTATTCCTTTTTCGTCTCCGTCTCCTATTGCTTGTTCTTCTCCTTCTCCTTGTCCATCTTATTCTTACAATTATCATTCTCCTTCTTCTTCTTCTTCTTCCCCTTCTTCTTCTCCTCCTCCTCCTCCCCCTCCTCCTCTTCCTCCTCCTCTTTCTCCTCCTCATCCTCCTTATCCTTATTATTATTATTATTATCTTTATTATTATTCTCCCCTTCTTCCTCTCCTTCTCCTCCCTTCCTCCTCTCCTCCTTCTCCTCCTCTCCTTCTCCCCTCCTCCTCCTCCTCCTTCTCCTCCTCCTCCTCCTCTCTTCCTCCTCTCCTCCTCTCCTCCTCCTCCTCTCTTCCTCTTCCTCTCCTTCTCCTTCTTCTCTCCTCCTCTTCTCCTCCTCTTCCTCCTCCTCATCATCATCATTATCATCATCATCATCCCCATCCTCATCCTCATCCTTCTTCTCCTCCTCGTTCTTCTTCTTCTTCTTCTTCTACTACTTCTTCTTCTTCTCCTCCTCCTCCTCCTCCATCTCCTACTCCTCCTTTCCTCTTCCGCCTCCTCCTTATTATTATTATCATTATTATTACTATTATTATTATTATTATTCTCTTCCTCCTCCTTCTCCTCCTCCTCCTCTTCCGCCTCCTTCTCATTATTATCATTATTGTTATTATTATCATTGTTATTATTATTATTATTATCATTCTCCTCCTCCTCTTCCTCCTCCTCCTCCTCCTTATCCTCTCCTCCTCATCCTCCCCCTCCTCATCCTCATCCTCTTCCTCTTCCTCTTCCTCCTTCTCCTCCTCCTCCTCCTCCTCCTTCTTTCTCCTCTCCTCCACCTCCTCCTCCTCCTTCTCCTCTCCTCCTCCTTCTCCTCATCCTCATCCATCTCTTTCTCCTCCTTCTTCTTCTTTTTCTTCATTCTCTTCTTCTTCTTCTTCTCCACTTCCTCCTCCTCCTCCTTCTCCACTTCCTCCTCCTCCTCCTCCTTCTCCTCGTTCGCTTCTTGGACTCTGAGGATTAATTTCCAGCGCCATTTCGCTTTTTTCTGTTCGTTTGATTTATCTATCGTTCTCCCCCTTTTGCTAATAGCCATTATTCTTCTCTTCCTTCCTTCCTTTTGCCCTTTTCTTTCTTTCTTTCTAACTTTCTCTTTCTCTCTTTCTTTCTTTCTTCCTTTTGTTTTTGTCTTTTTTGTTTTCTTGTCTGTGTTGAGTTATTGATAACTTTCTTGTCAGTGTTTTTTTTTTTTTTTTTTTTTTTTTTTTTTTTTTTTTTTTTTTTTTTTTTTTTTTTTTTTTTTTTTTTTTTTTTTTTTTTTTTGTTTTTTTTTTTTTTTACTTTTCTTCTTGCTTTCTTCTTTTTACATCTCCATTTTCTTTTTCTTCTTTTTTTCTTTCCCTCTGTCTCTTGATATTCTCTTCCTTTTTTTTCTGTCAATACACTTATTATCTTTGTATTTTCTTTTAATTTCGTTTATCTTTATTTTATCTGTCCTAAGTTTATCTCTTTTGTCCTTTATCTTTTCCCCTTTCTTCATTCTATTCCTTTCTTTATTATTTTTCCCTATTTCTCTTGCTTTCCTATTCTTTATCCATCCATCTGTCTTTCAGGTAATCACTCAATCTCCCGGGGGATCGTGGCACATAATGTTGTTTTTCTATTACCTTGCATCGTTTGTATCTTGTTTTTTTTTTTTTTTTTTTTTTTTGTATCTCCATGTTCGCACCATCAACCGAAAAATCCTGTTTGTCTTCTTTCAAGTATGTTTTTGTTTGGTGTCGTAATGGAAATATGTGTGTTTCACGACTTGTTTGTTTTTCTTTTATTTTGTTTTTTTTTCTCTATCTCGTCTGCACATCAAAAATGAAAAAAAAACACAAGTAATAGATCTTCGTTGATTGGCTGTCTTCATGTTTGTGTCTTTTGCCGCACTGTACGCTGACCAATACACACACACACACACACACACACACACACACACACACACACACACACACACACACACACACACACACACACACACACACGTCCATGAGAAAGACACCATTTCCCAACACTGTAGCTCAACACCATAGCCTTCTAAGACGAAGACATCATCCGACGAAGCATGGTGTCACCGGATCTGACTTCCAGCTTCGACAGGGGGTAATTAGGCTTAATGACACGATGGGAGATGATCGTGAGTATAATTTACGAGTGCTGGTCATGCTAACAGTAATAATAGTAACACCGATGCGTCACCATGTGCCCATCACTCCAGCCGGTGAGTATGACAGCCATGTTGTTACTCAGACCTTCTTTTGTTTTTGTTTTTTCTTCGGGTTCGTTACGGTCGTGTTGAAGATGTACGATAATACGAAATTAGTCTCGCGTCATAGTTTACGGTGGATTATTTTGGTGTTGTTAATTTTTGAGGTTCTTTTCATTTCTTTTATTTCGTGAAGGATGTTATAAGCGGTTTTAACATGTTGGGTTTCCCTATGATCTTTTACACGTTTTGTTCTTCCCAGATTTATTTTTTTTTATCATGATTGTTTGGTACAAAGCCATAACATGTTTCAAGGATTTTCAGATCTGAGAAAATTTACGACGATCTATTCATATCAATTTTATCCTTTTTTTCTAGATCATCCGTTTTGTGGTTTCCCCGGACTTCTACACATAGTTTAGTTATAACTAATTACATTATACATATTTTCAGTATTCTTTACTGTTTAACAGCAGCAAGATACCCCTGTTACACTAACTACAGAAGATGATTTCTCATTTTCCATTATATATTCTATATTTCTACATCAGTCTTATTATATATATATATTTTTTTTTTTTCGTAAAAAAAAATCAAGCTGTGAAATAGTCTACAGATTGTTCATTCGGTACTGCAAAAAAACTATTTTTTTTTTTTACACCTTCTAGTAATTAAGAGAAATTTAGGATTTCAATCATCATTTCACTACATATATTTTCAATGCACAAGGCAAGAACCATGCAATAAATACCCCAAAATGTTAGAAAATCAACTAGTTTACTTCCAGAACAACACAGTTCTCTTTAGTTCTTCAACATAGTCTTGGGTATGATAGGTACAGATCATCCCTTCACTCATAGGATTCAAAATTAATCAGTTTTATGAACTAATCTTCTCACAGTTCTATCCCTTTCTGACCTTAATCGAATCAGTGTCGTAAGCTCTAGATGTTCACGCAACAAACCCGTTCAATTTTTTTTTTTCTAATTACGTCGTTATATAAGTCTCCCTGGCCTCTATACCCGGTTGGTCCATCTAAGAAAAAAAATTTGAATCGGTCGTACTTAAACCCATTTACTCATAAACTAAATTACTGTAGCAAAGTATACAATATTGCTTGCATATCCCCCTCCCCCCCTAATCAAAAAAATATATATATATATGACCACTTTATATATTTTTTAAATTAGATCAGTCCTAGCTTGATATCCCTTTACACTTTATATATCAAGCATGTTATCATAAATGACCCTACCCGAAGACTATATATACAGTAGGTAGATCGTCAATGGATGTATAACCCTTACCTCTCACGATGACAATGCTGTCCCGGTCTTGGAAGATTATTTTTCTTTCGTTATTCATTTTTTTAAATTATTATTATTATTATTGATTTTTTTTTTTTTTTTTTTTTTTTTGACCTGTTCTGCCACACACACAGGTTCTGTCAAGGGACTCGGTCACGGTGGCAGTTGATGCTGTCGTATACTACAAGATCTTCCGGCCTGTAGATAGTGTCGCTGTTGTTGCGGACTATAGGTGACTGGTGGGCTTATTATAGTGTCCGAACGCCAACGACAATGTCAACTGCACATTCACTCTGGCCCGAGCACTCTTGCAACTGGCTCCCGCGGGGGGCCAGTTTCCATGGCTCAGTTGGGGGGCGAGACGATCCGGTGAAAGATCCTGTCCTCTCATTGACTTTTCTTTCTTGTTAATGTGTATTTATGTATATGTATATATATATATACATACATACATATATATACATACATATTTGTGTGTATCTATATATCTTTGTCGATTGGGAGTCTTGTAGCACTTTTTTTTTTTTCTGAAATGGCACCGTACAAATCTCCCAACGAGAAGAAAAGAGCAAAAGTCTAACCAAACGCATCTTTCACTGTCGTTTCAAACCGCCCAAAAGTAGACAATGTGTATCTTCCAAATCGTATTTTGTCTTAGTGACCAGTCATATCATGACATGACGGTACGCGATCTCTGGCACGAACGATCACATATCAACACCCGGTTCGAAGCAGTGGTATTCGTAACACAAGGTGCATTTTCGAGTTCACCACAGGAACACTGGTACTTGAGTTGATAGAAATATATTGGTTAATGGATACAACTAAGAAGTATTACTAGATGATAATGTACATATATATATATATATATATATATATATATATATATATATATATATATATATATATATATATATTCCTATATATGTGTGTATATGTATATATATGTAATTATTTTTGTGTGTATATATATATATATCAATACATATAAATATGCATATTTATATATGCATGCATATATATACATATATATGTTTATACATTTATATATATATACATATATACATATATATATATATATATATATATTGTTGTGTGAAACATTTTATCTATCACCAATTTTGCACGAAATATTTTCTGGCATAATTTCCACATGCGACAGCAGGCGTTTTATAATATTAAGACAAACCTCAGCATCAAAACGTTATTGGGAAAGCAAAACGACATATTTATGATCCATAAATGAAACTAAATTCTCCGTATTTCACGTTGGAGAATTTCGTAATGTGAAAATAAGTCAACCACGATCTATGTTAATAACGTGACTTAACTACCAGTCAGACGGAAAAACTTACAGATATAGGGAATTATATGAGAAAAATATAAGGCGATATCAAAAATGTGAAAGATGAGGTTCCATGGTTCCTTGCAAATCTTACACGTTTAGTTAAAAGACATGAAGTTACAAATCATATTTCCGTTTCGTTGAAAAACTATATATATATTTATGCTAATCCGCAACATATTTTCATTTTCATTTAAAACAAGAAACATGCTGAATAAACTAGAAAGTTTCGCTTGCATTAGGGCTGTTAGTCTTTGTAGTTACGAGGAACTTTTGTTGATCATGTTTCATAGTTGCTCAGTGTTAATTGCATGACGATAATCATTTCCCAGTTTCATCATTAGTTCTATTAGTGAATGAGGCGATTATCCACATTAATATCATATAAATTGTCTACCAATTGAGAAAAAAAAGGACTTTTAACTTCCGCTCAATTATTAAATCGTTGAAATGCATGTCTTCATTTCTAGACACCGTACTTGGCTTTCTGCCTTACAGTTGGTTTGTTCTTATAACCAAACGAACAGTGGTATTACTAAAAGAACACTCCATCGCGTATCTGGCATTAGGACATTCAATACTTTAATATATATAACATGAAACTTCTTCTTTTTTTTTTCCTTTTATTTTCCCTCAAGGAAGAAAGACATCTAAGTTCAGGTCGAAGTTGCTCCGTTGGATTAGCATTGGCTTTCAACTTTCGCAGTCACACTGAAATACGTATCCTATTCCCTTTAAACTGTTCGGACTCGGGAACCTCCACAAGAGAGGTTTGAGTCTGAGTTGCAATGCCGTGTGTTGCAAGATTACTTTTGACAATCCCTGACCGCCACCCGAAACATAACAAGAACGCAAAAATAATGATAATAATACACCACATACTTTCAAAACCTCACAACTACATTTCGGTCTCGAAACCGAAGGGGTGAAAGTAACCATATAATATAATTCTCCCTCCAATCCCTAATCCTCAAGATTCTACTGATTCTTCTTGCAAGCTTGAAAGGTTGCTTCTCCCAAGCTGTCCTATGCATTTCTTTGCTTCCTTCTTTGTTTTCGTTGTTTATTTTTTTTTTCTTCTTTGTGTCTTCACCTTTCATTCTTCAGCAGCTGTGCCCAACTAACACTCATTTGACACATGCAGGTCCTGTCTCGAGACTCAGTCACCGTATCGGTCGATGCTGTGGTATACTACAAGATCTTCTCGCCCATACAATCTGTCACTGTTATATCAGATTATAGGTGACTCACCAGAGCGCAATACCGAAGTGTTTTGTTTTGGTTACTTGACCGCCCACCATGTGTAGCCACCATTTGTATCCGATTGTCAGTATTCACTTTTAAAGCCTTCAGTGATGATTGGAACGCTCCAGTGTTTCCACTTTTATTTTACTTTCGAAAGCGTCCTTAGAGCCACTAAACTCTATATATATATAAAAAAAAATCCGATAATCTTCAAGGTGATTTCACATTGGAGGTTCGAATTCATCAGTGAAACACGTCTCGTCAGCTAATGCTCGAATCCCCTGTTCGATCCGAGCTGCTAACTGACTGGGCATTCACACTTTATGATTGATTTTTCACTTTATGCCGGTTTCCGTTAGGTGCAATCATTTGTATGGTGACTTGGAGCTCTTTTGGAGCAGCCAAAACGCTTCAGTAATAGATGTAAAAAAAAAAAAATATGCAGCCTCTAGTTAATGTGCCACTGTTTTCTTTCTATGCTGTAAATACACTTACGAAACAATAATACAGAAAGTTAAGATATTATTCCATACAACAGACGTTATTCATCCATAAAAAGTCATTCAAAATAAACAAAACATTTAAACCATAAATAACAAGTAAACGGTAGATATTTCGTTCAGAAAGTAATATGTAAATTTATAGCTGATTTACTGTAAACGAAAGAGTGCTTTACGTAAAGTTGAAACGTTTTATTGTGTCATTTCATCGCTCGCAGTCGCATCGTTCTAACTCTCCGCTCTAGTCTATACAGTTTCCTCGATCAAAAAGACACGCATCAAAAGATAAGTTAACCGAAAGAACAGATGATAAAAATGTGTGTATATATATACATATATATATATATATACATAAATATACATATATATATATATATATATATATATATATATATATATATATATATATATATATATATATATATATATATACACCCACCTTCCTTTCTTTTTCTCTCTTTTTTTTTCTTTCTTTCTTTCACTTTTTATACACTTACTTCTTCCCAACCAAACTGCCTCTGGCTCTTGGAGAGAAACCGAGGTCCTCCGAGTCCAAAGAGACTTTACAAAGACCAAGTCATTCTCAGGTCCTGACACGGGACTCGGTGACTGTTGCAGTCGACGGTGTCATTTACTTCTCCGTCAACAATGCCCTTAGGGTCGTGACCGTCGTATCGGATTACAGGTAACCCATCGGGGGACGAAGTGAAAGCCGTTTTTATCTATAAGAGACTTAAACAAAAGAGGAAAATTTTGAACAGTTGTCTGAATTACAGAGGGAGAACCAACGCTCGTTTTTTCTTTTTTTTCTCTTTTTTTTCCCCCAAAAGTCTCAAAATATCCTCACATAAATAGATGCTAAGACAATCGATCATTGATATAACTTGGCTTGTTATTTTTCCATATCATTTTCATAAAATAAAAATCTACATATAAAAAAAGGCAAATGTCCGCATCTGTATGATAAACTTAACAAACTCCAAAAAATCTTTCCATTCTGGAAGAGCGAGTGTCTGGTGATCCCTGCGTCATTCTCGACACAAAACAGCTGGTCATCTCAACTCGCACAGTCAGCACCTCTTGCACTCACAGGTCGTCTTTGCCACACCCTCTCATGGGATTTCTTATCACACATTGTATTGCCGAGGTTTGAATTCATCTGTACATAGCGTGATTCTTAAGAGAGACGTCAGTTATAAGCCGTTCATTGGAGTCCGTACGTTCTTGTTTGATTAATTATATCGACACTTGGTATCAATGTTCAGTGGTAAGGGAAGTACTGTAGTTAACCAGCATGAGGAATCTTGCTATGGATGTTCTTTACGGAATAAATAGAAGATAATGAGACACGATAAACAATTTTACTTTTACAGTTTTAATGCGAAAGAAATAAAGACTATTATGATAGGAGACTGTTTTTAATTTCTGTTAAATAATGGTTCTTGTGCACGAAACAAAGCCTCTGACAAAATTGCCCCCCTCCCCCAGAAAAAAAAATCCATAATTATAAAACGTTACATAACCACAAATAAAAAAAATCAATCTACACAAGGCATTAATTCTAAAATGTGTTAAAATTAATTTTAAAAAGATACCCATTGTCAGCTTTTTTTTTTTAAAGAAAGCTCCAAGTCATCATATAAATCATTCAGCCATTCAGCCTCTTGAGCAATTTAATCATATAATCCAGTAATGCTTCTTTATCACAATGATCAGAGTCCTCGCTGGTGGTACCGTTCAATATGATGTTTTCAGGTTTCACAATAATACTCCATCTATGTTCGCCTTTCCAATTAGGATAAAACTCTTTCATGCAGTAGCTCAGATACCCTTCTTGCCACATATCTTTGCCCTTGCCGGTAGATTCCCAACCTCAAGAGAATACATTAACTTTCATGCTCTTTTATTCCGATGTCAAACTCCATTTTCACATTGTTTAATACGTACACATCCCATTTTAGATTCTGGAAATCCATTTCGTATCACATATTAGAGATACACTAACAAGCTAACAAGTCATGATCTTTAACAGTAAAATCAAACTGTAGTTCAGTCTATTTCGCCTTCGCATATGGCCGTTACAGTGCAATGTAGTTACAGAACAATATAGTGATTGACTGTATTATTTCAAAGTTACCCATATTTAGTTTATTCGAGACACTGTCCACAAATCTTGTCTAAGTTGAACTCGCTGTATCGATTCTGCTGCCTCAGTGCCTTGATAAAGAAACTCCCAAGTGGCTTTGTGGATTTGGCTTTTTTCTAAAAAAGCTGGCTTCGAATGATGCTTTATTTTTGGTCTCTTCCATTTATTCACAAAATGGGTAAATTGTCATTTCATTTGAAGTCCCACCCCTCTCTACAGCAATAGAAACCACTACTCAAGCCATATTTTCTGGCCAAATGAGTGTACCCATCACATATCCTTAAAGAAGGACCATACACACCTCCAGCGCTTCCCGTAAAGATCCATACCCTGAGCATTTCCAGTTCCAGTTTCAACCCCAAAGAGCATCATCTAGCTTTCTCACACCAACGTAGCATTTGGCACCAATCCGCTCCCCCTCGGTGCTAGGGCCCAAATACCACACCGCCAACTCAACATGGTTCTTGGTATCGGCCCAACACCTTCTGAAGTAACCTCACACAAACCCTTCTTTTTCCTCTTTTTAAGCTTTCCTTGGCAATCAGCTTTCTCCCCCCTCCCCCCTACCCCTCCCCCCACGGCTTTCTATTACCCTCTCGCCTTCCAGAAAACCTCCGAAAAAACTAGACATCATCTTCCTCCTCTTCATCGCTATGCCCACCAAGCAAGGACAACCAGCATTGAACCTCTGCCCACCCACCCACTTACCAACCAACCCACCTCCCCCCCTCAAAAAAATCACTAAGTTCCCCCTTTAGTAAGCTCCCTAGCAACGATCTGCCCATCACTAAGCTCCCCCATAAGTAATCTCCCCTTCTCCATCAGATCTTAACAAGAGATTCCGTGACAGTGGCTGTTGACGGTGTTATTTACTTCCGTGTAAAAGATACCGTGAACGCAGTTACACAAATCCAAAACTACAGGTAAACAAATGAGTTACACATTTTCAAAAAAAAAAAAAAAAATCAGGTAAAACAGTATATATATATATATTCCAATAGCAATTGTGACATGGCAGATGATTATAAGTCTTAGTTCCCTGTTCCCTAGGGCTTATATTCGTTTAAAACAGTCACGCTTGGACTTAACTATCGACTGCATTCAGAAGCACAAGTGTTGTACGCACGTTCAGTTCTATCTATTCAGAGTGTCTTTGGATAATGTGCATTTATTATATATATATAGATTATTATTATAACTTGGTGATGATATTTTTTTTACTAATAGCCGAGCTAGTCATAGTAGAATAGCTTTTTTTGATATCGCAAATTTAGAAGAAAATGGAGATTTTGAGTAATTCAATGTACATTTACACTCATGACCATAAACAAAGGAAACGGAGACACACCCACCGATAAACAGAGGAGGGAAATACACGTAGATCAGTCGACTGGGTAAGGGTTGGGAAAATATGAATGTCACCGTGACACGCAAATGCCACCTCTCTGATCAGGAGTCAATAAGATGCTAGATGGAGACATATGAAGAAGCACGATCATTACAAATGTGCACCTTAAAAGCGACGAATAAACAAATGAACACCGAGGTCCGTGGATTCAAAATTGTCTTGGCATGCGCTGTTCCAGGTGACATGTACGTACAGACACAAAGACAAACACCACAAGCACGAAAGACAGGTTGCACAAAGACTCTTCACTGCACACACATACACACACGCACGCACACACACACACACACACACACACACACACACACACACACACACACACACACACACACACATGATCTGCACCACCGCGACTGCACCACATGCAACATGCAAATACAGCACACGCCTTCTCAGGAGTGTTGCCCTTCCAAGCAAAGACATGCTGAAGGACAATGCTCAAGCACTACAAGCAAACTGCTGTGCACTGACATCTAACACAAAATTCAAAGGACACCCACGTACACACACTCCCGAGCTTGCAAGTAAAACTGCACCTTGCTGATACATCTTGCACTTGCAACACAAACATGATACACAACCAGACCAAAACGGAACAACATGAGAATAACGCAAACATGCAAAGCACACATGCACGAACTTTGCACGCATAGACACATCTGCACGTATATATGACTATATATATATATGGAATCCTGCATGAGGTTCTGCATGGAAAAAGTGAGAAAAAAGGAACATGAATGTATGCAAACCCGCACGAGAAACTCACCCGAATCACGCACACACACACACACACACACATGTACACACACACATGTACAAACACACACAATGAACACACACACACACACACACCTACGCATCCATGCACATGACACACACAAGCATGTACGCCATATAAAAAAAGAAATACAACTAATGAACAACACCAAAAAAAATGTCAAAAGATACATTAATACCCCCCCCCCCCCCCTCAAAAAAAAAAGATATATATATAAAACCGTCGTTGACACACACGAGATCAGTAAAGCGTGTCGAGCAAGTGTGACCCTTCGGTGGAGTGGTCGTAAGGATCATTCCGGTGAGAAATCCAGAGAATCAGTCACTCTCGACCGCTGTCGGATGAAAAAAAATATGATAAAAAGATAAAAACGTTATTCGTTTTCTCTTTGATTTTCGTTCGTTTCGGTGACTGATCTTTCTTCTTTCTTTTGTGTTTGTTTTTCGTTTTCTTGATTTATTCATTTTGTTTGAATGACAGCCGTATCCGCGTGTCACTTGTCAATCAAACAGAATATGATACCGCAAACCATTGATGTATATATCATATATAATTATATATAAAAAATGAAACGAAAGCAATGAAAAAATAAAATGAAACAACAAAAATTCACAACAAATTAATTAATCAAATTCCCCCAATCACATTAATCATAATAATATTTTTTTTCCAAACACAATATTGTACTTCACAACACCATAACAAATATTTCTCTATCTAGACTTTCTGTCTTTTTTTTTTTTTCTCCATATTTCGTCTTAACTGTCTTGCTTAATATTTTCCTCTTTTTTTCCTCCTCTTGCAATTTTCATTCTCAATATCTTTAACTCTTTTCCTCCTTCTTTTTCTTAATTCAAAATTTCTAGAGTCATAGATGAAACTGATAATTTTAATAGTGATGATATTTATAGGATGTTTTTTTTTTTTAATAAATCATGATTGTTGCAGTGATTGTATGGTGTTTGTGTGATAGGTGTTGTAATAATATTGATATTGCAAAACAATGATTATGTTTATGATAATGATGTTGAATATTATTTGCTAATAAAGGCCATTTTCAGGTGATCAGACTCATGGCATTAAATTATTCATTTCACTACATGTCTTTAAAAAGGTATAACATTAATAATTATCAACATTAACATAATGTTCTTCATTATTATTGTCTTTTTATTACTTACCAGTTATCACTAGCTGTGATTATTATTACTGGTATCATCATCATCATCACCATCCTCACCAGCATTATCACTATCATTATCTTCATCATCACCACCACCACCATGATCATCCTCATCACCATGATCATCATCAGCATTATCATTATCCCCTTCATCGTCACCATCGTCATCACCATCACTACCATCATCACCACCACCATCACTATCACCACTATCATTATCATCATCAACATCA
>BOPN01001233.1:262625-267625 GCA_017312705.2 Penaeus japonicus
TAAAACACCAAAAGAAATATTATCCGAATGTGAAAGATATTCGCTTCTTGTACTGTTAAAATCTCGTGGTCACTCTGTTATAAATAACATGTGTACATATAAATGTCTGTGTACTTCACTAAACCGGACGGTAGTGGCCGCATAGCGATATACCCCTTCCCCGTCCCCCCCCCCCCCCTCGCCCCCTTCCTACCCCTCCACGTTTGAGCCTCATTTGTAAAAAATATTTTCAAAATTTAATTCAGATTCTATCGCAAATATACCTTTATTGGTACTTCACTCTCTTAGGGGGAGAAACGTACAGCCCTTTCTTTATATACGAAATTAAGAAACAAAACAAAACAAAAAATAAAGGAATAAAAATGTTTTGAGATATCCAAGCGACATAAAATGACCAGTTTAAATAAAAGGCTACGTGTCTTGCATAACAAATGCTCCCCCTCCCACCCCTCCCCCTACCCCCTACCCCCCACCCCACCCCATTCCGTTTCCCACGCCTTGGAAAAAATTCTCAAGGCTCAACTTCCGGTGTCGGCCATTACCGCTTTAGTGAAGTTATCACCTCTTTCTAACCGTCACCACTTACACTCACTCCCTGTGTCCACTTTTTATATACACCGGTACCGAATTCTAAATTGAAAAACAAAAACAACAACAACAGCAACAACTTGTAGTGTTGTGACCTTATTTTAGAATTAAGATTAAAAACTATAATTTCTTATTTTCATTTAAATAATGAAATTCTAAATAAGCGTCATGAACTTTAAATTCAAGTTCATGCGTGCTGTAAATGATATTAAAAGCTTTTCCATCTATGACACTAACTGCGCCGTAAGTAATAAATTCCATAAACCGTTTTTTTTTTCTGGCATATATATAGAATTCGGTATGGTATGGTAATCCACACAAGCATCAACCACAGAACCACGAAAATTCACATATATATTTTTTGGAGTTGCCTGTTTTTTGGATGAATGGGTTTTGAAAAAAAAATGCAAAAGAAATGAAGTGTAAATGTGTGTAGATTAAGACGGAGTGTTGGTGAAATGAGAAGGAGAGAGAGAGAGAGAGAGGAGACTTCTTGAACTGCATGACTCATTGCTCATGTTGCATGGTAAGTGCATGGTGGTATTGTAATGTTTTTTGCTGACTGATAACATGTCCGAATTACTTGCGTAGATTTTCCTCTACTTAACAAGACCATTTCTTGTATTTCCATGAAATATACAAGGTTAATCTATTACTTGACTTGGCTTTTTGCTGCAAGAGAATAATTGTAAAAGTACTTGAGCTAAGCCTTAGAAATAAGTTGCTTTTTATGATCTAGTCTCAAAAAAATACCAAAAAAAGAGGATCAAAATACTCTCTTTAAAAAAAAAGATAAAGAAATAATAAATGCTTTTAAAAGCTACAGTATCTCACGCGTTTGCTTTACATATACAAAAAAAAAAGAATACTTCCCCCTTTATATAAATCAATCACCCTTTAGGACAAACGTCTTTGTAAATCTCATGCATCCTGTAGCAACTGGGCCCGTCCCCCGCCCCCGCCCCCCAAACCCCCTGTAAACCTCTCCCAAAACCCCCTCCCCCGAGAGACGCCCCCGTCGCGTGTGCTCTAACCTCTCCCACGCCTCCTGCAGCCACTCCACCCGTCTCCTGGCTGCCACCACCCTGAGGAACGTCCTCGGCACACGGAACCTGGCTGAGATCTTGAGTGAGAGGGAGTCCATTTCCGCCACCATGCAGAGTTCCCTGGACGACGCCACGGACCCTTGGGGCGTGAAGGTGGAGAGAGTCGAAATGTAAGTGGGGTCGCCCCAGGGTGTGGGACTGAAGGTGGGTGGGTTGGGTGGGTCGCCGGTGGGTCGCTGGTGGAATTTGTAAGTGGGGTTTGCAGAGAGGGTGTGGGTTCGTCGTGCAGCCAGAGGAGTGTGTAAGTGGTTCTTGGAATGAGTTTGATTTTTGTAAGTGGGACTTGCTAGTAAGTGTCATCAGGCCGCATAACAAGTGGAGTCGGTAAGTATTTTATAAGGATTTTCTTAAGCAGGTTCTGCAGCAGGTTTTTTTTTTTTTTTTTTTTTTTTTTTTGTAATTAGGTCATGCAGCCGAGTGGAATACATAGGTGAATCATACAGCAGGGAGGTTATGCAGACAAGCCTATGACCATGCAAGTATGCCATGCAGCAGTTGGTTAGTGTAAGTGAGTCATAGCAGTTGGCCTATCCGTTCTTGCAGTCGGAAGCAAGTCTCGTACACTCGTATTAACCCCCCCCCCCCCAGCTTTTGCAGAACCACTCCCACCTCTTCGACACCGAGAGGAGTATTTCAAGAACATCACAATACAAGTTGGGAGGTTCAGACACAATGCTAGTTACAAGGAGAAGGTTAAATTCGTAGCAAAGATATGATAAACTTTAAATGAAATGTTTATATGTCCTTTTGTTTATATATCCTTTTGTTTATATGTCCTTTTGAGAAGAAATACATGAATAAATCAAGAATTTGCATTAGCTAGACGAGTGCCAACAGCTGCTGACAGAAAGCTTCACTGGCGCAGATCATTAGTGCTACGAAAGGATCATCCCCTGTTACCCATATGCCCAATATTTCGTCTTAGATAGCCAAGAATTTTATTGAACTTTCAATGTTTTGTATAAATCACCACGAAGAAAGGTTATTTATGACTGATTAACTTATTAATGGTTCCCTCTTGAATTACCAAATTTGAATTACCAAATATCTATTACTTGTTGTAGATTATCACTAGTTAATGTTTGATCATGAGGATTCTGATTGAATGCATCATGCAATGTTCTCTATAAAACATCACATGGATTTACTATTCATCCAAAAGCATTATTCACTGTGATGTCTAGATTAATTTTGATATATCATATTACAATGTTGGTGTATGTTATATATAATAGTATACTTATATAAGCTTTATTCTATCATGAAATGTATTCTAAGTGTCCCAGTTTACCTTCAATTTCACAAAATTACGATTATCAAGATCCTTGTCCTCATATATCCTTGTGTCTGCACTACACACGTTCCCAAACCCAAGCCTCCTTATTCTTTGACATGAGATCAGCATTTCCAACTCCGCCATACCACATACCAACATACCCTCCGCCATACCACATACCAACATACCCTCCGCCATACCATACACCAACACCCTCGCTTTCACATGCCCCCCACCCCCAACCCCCACTGGCACCCATGGCCACATACTGAGTGTCTCCCTTTGAATGTGCCTTCTTCCCGTGCGCCCCCCCCCCCCCGGAGTCCCGAAGTCACGCTGCCTCTGCCTTACAGCAAGGACGTCCGCCTCCCGGTACAGCTGCAGCGCGCCATGGCAGCCGAAGCCGAGGCAGCACGTGAAGCCCGCGCCAAGGTGATCGCCGCCGAAGGAGAGCAGCGCGCCTCCAGGGCACTCAAGGAGGCCGCGGAGGTCATCAACGAGTCGCCAGCCGCCCTCCAGGTACACCCACGTCCCTCACTTCCCCTCCCCCTCCCTTCTTCTTCTTCTTCTTCCCCCACACCCCTTTCCCCTTCCCCTTCCCCATATCCCTCCAGACCTCTATCTCCCCTCCCCCCCTCTCCCCTCTCCCCCCCAGACCCGGGTCAGCTCCCCCAGTGTAGCGCCTCGAGTCCCTGTGTTTCGTCTGTCCCTGGGTGGGTGCCTGTGCTCTCACACTGCCGGTGGCACCTGACGAGTGACACCTCCTCCACACGGATAGGCACCGCCTCTTCCCCCCCTTGGCTCTTGCCGTCTACACTCTTGCTAGTTGTAAACAAGTCTGTATATATAACTGTAGGAAGAGATGGATATTACTATTATTATTTTTTTTTAGGGAATGAACAACTATATCTTTCTTCATCTTTTTTTTTTGTTTTGTTTTGTTTTCTCTAGAGGCATGAGTGTTTAGATATTTTCATACTTCAATATATACAACTTGTCAGACTTGGTTCAGAGTTTCTACTACTATGATACTGTACAACGCCCGCGGTGAGACCCTGTCTTTCACCATCCGACTTCCTACCATCAACCTCAATCGAAACAAGCAAATAGATAACACAAAAGGCGGCACAGGTACTACCCCTGAAGTGCTTTCTCTCCCCCCCCCTCCCCTTCGACCCCTTCCCCCCTGCCCCCTACCTCCCACCCCCTTTCCCTCATAAACTAGAAGAAGAAAATCCCAGGTGCCATCCAGGTGTGAGCGGCCGAGTCCCAGCCTGTCCGTGTCCTTGACAACTATCGTCCCTTGAATCTTGAGATGTCAGTGACTGAACTGTTCTAGCTTTTCATGCTTCTTTGTCTTATGATGCCCGTATGCGTGTCTTTAGTCTGTACTTTCATCTGTATGCACACATGAGCGTCCTTTCTTTCTTTCTTTCTTTTTTTTTTCTTTTTTCTTTTTCTTTTTTTTTTTTTTTCCTTGGAATTGTGAGGGTTTTCCAGGTACACACAACTTCGCCTTTGACGTTCCTGGACGCCCAAAGGCGATGAGTGAGAGTCCGAGGGGGCCTAGGGAGAAGAACCAGTGCGTCGTCCAGGGACTACGCCCTCTCTGCCTCCTCCCGGGGGGTCGCCGCGCCCTGCTGCACCCTTATTTACAAGGCGGAATCACGCTGTCCCCGGCGGGAGGAGGGAGGAGAGAGCGCGGCAGTATGAGTATGTGAGCGCTCACCCCCCCTCACATACTCATACTGGATCGTAAGTCAAGACAATCCAGGATTTAAAAAAAAAGGATCCAATTAGGAGTCCTGAGTAACGGAACTCAATCCTCATGGCCGGTTAATGAGAACGTAACGAGAGAGAGAGAGATTCTTGTCTCCAATGTTTTTTTTTTTTCTTTTTTTTTCCTTTTCTACCCATGAGGTGTTGTGTGGAAGAGGGTCATAGTGTTCACAATCCTTGGCGAATCCAGGAGGAGGAAAGGTCTGTGGTTACTTGTGCATAGATTCTGTGCAATGAACGGCCTTCACTAC
>BOPN01001233.1:287625-290125 GCA_017312705.2 Penaeus japonicus
ATTTTTTATGATCTCATCAGGAGAGAATAATAGAATAAAATCAAAAGATTCAGAACCGACCGAGATTTTTCTTTCTTTATCGATTTCGTTTCCGTTGACACGTCGACCAACGAGAGAGCACAGACCGTGGCAGCAAGAACTCCGAAGAGCGAGATCGACCGAGCCAACCACACTCCCTTCGACAAAACTCAAAAAACCTGCTCTGTCTGTGTTTATAAATCACCTACTTTGCCACGGCAGATAAGAGGCAACTGCCAGCAAGTGCTATTCTACTTATAGAGTTATACAGAGAGAGAACAAGAACGGAAAACGAGAGAAAAGAAAAAGAAAAAAATAATGTCCCTTTAAGACATTTGCGGATATCCTTTTGTCTATGTGTTTGTCTGTCTGTCTTTGTCTGTCTTTGTCTGTCTTTAATAAACTGTAGCTCAGTGGCACTTGACCTTCACCTGCTGTGGCACTTTTTATGCTCTTCACCACGATTTACAGACACACACACACACACAACACCAATATTTTATTTAAATCTATAATCTTAAAAAAAAAAAAAAAAAAAAAAAAAAAAAAAAAAAAAAAATATTAGTCGCCTGTGGCCCGTGGATTTTATATACATTTTTTTTATATCCAATCTTAAATTTACTCATTAAACACCTCATTCGCACTCCACTCGTTGTCACAGAACGGATATCACACAAGAACCCGTGAACTCCGTCTGCAGATAACATGGTGTTAGAAGCACCGTTTCGCACCTCTGCACTTCCGCCCACACCCACCCGCTCTCGACAGACGTGGGGTCTGTTTTCAAGATTGTATTTATGTAGCATAATCACATAAACGCTTTCTCTCGCCACGATGAGAGATTAAATAATCAAATGTGTGAATAATTAAAATCTATATGTATTAGACGATTTCTATTTAAAAAAAAAAAAATGACAAAAAAAAAATGTATTTTACATCCGTCGAGATATATAATCTTTGTGTTTTCTTAAACTAGCTTTAGATATCAATGCTTTTGTAAAATGGACAGCTTTTTTTTTTTTTTTTTTTTTTTTTTTTTAATGCAAAGAGAAAATATTCCTTCTTTTCTTAACGATGGATAACAAGGTCTTCCACCACCTGGTACATAAGTTTGAAGGAGAATTTTTAGAAGACAACCATAGAACAAACCGTCCTCTAGCTCACTCGCGACGTTGCTTCTGTGACGTAACCAAGACGTCGCGGCAACGTCTTACAAGTTGCACAGTACTACAGCGTGTATATATTTTTTTTTTCCTTTTCTCTTTTTTTTTAATTCCTGTGTGCTGCAGCAGGAGTTTAGGATGCTGCTTGAGAAAAGAAAAAGAAAATTGATATATGAAGGACGATCAAGTATTTTCTTCCGTAGCTGTTTAAAAAAAATAATAAAAAATAAAATAAAAAACATAAAAAACATCTGAGCATCTGTTGCATAGACTTAAAATTGCTAACACAGCTCCTTATAAGAAAACCTGAAATCACCCGCGCTTTTTTGCATAAACGGGGTTACCATCCATAAACCTCGTAGATTGCAAATAGATTGCAAACAAGATTGAAAATCATCTTTTAGATTCCCACTTATCCATCTGCACAGATTTCTGTACATAAGCTTTGATGTTAAATGTATCAGATTTCTAAAATGTCCTAATTCGCCAGAAAAATGAAATACATAGCAGTGAAGAAAACAAACAAACATAAGAATTATATATAAAAAAAATAAAGAATAAAAAACTTGAATTATATTTTTTACTCCATTTTTTTTTCAACTTCAAGAGAGGGGAGGGGGGGAGGGGGGATGAAGTTCTAATTATCGAGGTTATGGAACAAGATATTAACACATTTCTAGAAAAGTGTAATTTCAACGGCCTATTCGCAATGGTCTCTTAACAACAATCAATCTCAGATGTTCCAAATACCATTGGAAAAGCGCCCGATGATGCTAGTTGTTCGTTCGATCGCCAAGTTTCTGGTAAAGTGATATTTATTCAAAAGCAGTAATTACATGGTAATATTTCCAGGGTTTTTTTTTTTTTTTTTTTTTTTTTTTTTTTTTTTTTTTTTTTTTTTTTTTTTTTTTTTTTTTTTTTTTTTAGCAGGATTGTCTTTACAGTAGCAAGGATGCAATGCAGTTAAAGGTTTGTATTTAAGCTGTCAAAACAAAAATAATAATAATAATAAAAAATAAAAAAAATCGATACCTTCCAAATTCATAGCCAGCTACTGAACAATTTGGTTAAAAATGAAACGTAGCGCGCTGAGTAAGTTATGAAATCCCTTATATTTCATAAAGATTAGATTTCAAGATCGGAATTCTAAGTCTAATCTCATAGACGGAGAAAGAGCAGATAGCTAGTAGGTTCTTAAAAGGCAGAAGGGAATTCTAACGTTCAGTTGACCGATATTTAGTTATTAGCTATGAAAAGATCCACGGTGTTTTTGCAGATTTATTCTGATGAGATGAAATATTATCAGAAATAGTCATCTA
>BOPN01001233.1:302625-312625 GCA_017312705.2 Penaeus japonicus
AGACAATCATAATTCTTTTTTAAAAAATGATAATCTTCCATAATAATATATGCATTTACATACATATTTCTCTATATATATACAATCCCTATGAACCAGCCATGTCCCGTCCAGCCTCAATAATCCCCGTCTTTCGCATTTTTCAGCTCCGCTACATGCAAACTCTGAATGCCATAAGTGCAGAGAAAAATTCCACCATTATCTTCCCGCTGCCCATCGACCTTCTCTCCCATTACATGAAGAGTGGGAATGGAAACGGCAAGAGAAAGACTAAAAGCAAGAAGGAGGACGTACTTTCTGACGATGAATAGGGCACACTAAAAGGTTCGAGATACACAAGAGACTCCACCTTGAGATGTACTGCCAAGCTAGCCTTCAGTTAAGGGCCGTGTAGTGTTTTAGGCCAATTTTTTTGATCCGAGCTGTAAATCCGTTGGCTACTTTGGCTGATGTTGTTTTTCGAAAGCCGGTTGGAGGGGCAGGGGTTGGGTGAGGGAGAAGGGGAGGAGGAGATGAGGAGGAGGAGAAGAGGAGGAGGGTAGAGAGGGATAGGTGGCGTGTAGAATGGGGAGCGGTATGCCCCCCCCCTCCCCCACTCTTGTTGTTATTATGGCTACCTCCCTACCCCCTTCCTCCCCCCTCCCCTCATTTTTCCCCTCCGCTCCCTACACCTGTTCTCCCCTCCACTGGCGAGCTTACCTCTAGTAGCCTCTTAGAAATGTATGTCTCAGGAATAATTCATATCTTCCAGGTCGGTCTAAGTAAGAATTCTAATCCACTAGCTTAAGATGTCTTGTAAATAACCCAAAGGGAGACTATAAGAAGATAGGCAAATATCCAATATTTTTGTAGACAAATCGAACGATGAAAATCAAAATGGCAAAAAATCACACACAACAAAACGATTATAGATGATAAGATCACCAAACACACTGTCAAAAAAATGAGTTTTGTGCCAGCAGGAAAAATCCAACACAAATGTTTATATACGAAAAAAAAAAAACATTTTTATCAACCTATAATCAGGCATATCAAGTGTAAACAATACCACTTTTTACAAAGAGAGAGGTGAGGTGTCGAGCTGAACAGATCAGTGTGAACATCTCCCTGTTCATTACTTCCCCAAAGCTCTTGGATTACGTGTACTTAGACGAACAGGAATTATATAAGTATTGTTCTTTTACATACAGTAGAATGGCAACAAAAGATTTCTTGTGTATCTCGAATAAAGTGAGAGCGTGTTTTTGTGGTACGACGGCAGAGAACGTTTCAAGCTGACTTCATCACTATAATTAGGTTTATGTATACTTAGTACAAATATACAGTGTTTCAAACTGCGCAATGTACGGGAGAAAAAATGCAAAAAAAAAAAAAAAAATCCTCACTATCATATACACGCTTGTCTTCATAGAGGACTTGTTCTTGAGGAAAGGTTAGTTAGCCAATGCCAAAATAGAAGAAGAAGAAGAAGAAGCAGAAGAAGATAACTTAATAATAACTTTAAAAAAAAAGGATGAAAAAAAAAACAGAATAGTAAGATTGAAACAATTTGTACTCTTCCCGCGAAAGCACGCCCGAGAATTTACAGTAACCAGGCTTGAAAGGATTGCTGTTGATAATCACTCATAGATCTTCTTGTTTATTGTGGATCCAAAGGCACTACAAAGAAGCGTTTCCCTCTGGTCGTTCGCCCTTTTCTTAGAGTCGTGATATTCATTTTCGTATGTGAGTGTAAATATATACATATATATATACATATATATAT
The DNA here is from genome assembly GCA_017312705.2 of Penaeus japonicus. Classification (NCBI taxonomy): domain Eukaryota; kingdom Metazoa; phylum Arthropoda; class Malacostraca; order Decapoda; family Penaeidae; genus Penaeus; species Penaeus japonicus. The sequence goes on from BOPN01001233.1 coordinate 304,391, forward strand.
ATATATATATATATATATATATATATATATATATATAATGTATTTCTTTCGTGGCTTTACACTCGATACTGCAGCTATGGAAGGAATAACTCCACTAGTTTGTACAAAGATTGATATTTGACGATCTATCTCTCACCCCCCTCCCCCCACCCCCACCTCTCACCTCTTGATTTCATCGTTTGTACTATTTCAGATTTCATGGTTGAGTCTTACCCTCAGATATATATATCTAAATCGGATTCAGTGTTAAGCGCCTTGTGAATGGCATATCTTGTGGACTCGACGAAGGAAATTCACGCGAGAAATTTCACACTGTAATATTTCGACTCCTCTGCTTTCATCTGCAAGCTTGTGATAATAATGCAAAACAAAAAGAGAAAAGAGAGAGAGAGAGAGAGAGGAAAAGAGAGGTTGTAAGTACTAAAACCTAATATATATATATATATATATATATATATATATATATATATATATATATATATATATATATATATATATATAATATATATATATATACATACATATATATCAGTCACAGATGAGTCCCATGGAACGTTTCTTGGTAAACAAAGGATCCTCAGTAACACTTGTGCATATCAACCACTCAACCACGGCACTCAGTTCCCTTCTACTCCACCTGATGAGTGTGTGACAGACGAGTATGATGGCAATAAGTATACTTCAGCCCCCTACTTCTTTAGCATTTGGTAAGCCCCGGTCTCTAAGGTATGTAAAAGAATCCTCTTGGAAAAAAAATGAATAAATAAAATAATGATGATGATAATGATGTCATTAATGATAGTAGTTTGGAGATAAATCAAGCAAAAAAAAAAAAAAATTGTATGTATACTTCATCAACCGCCTCCCTCAAGCCTCTTTTGTTTTTTTTGTGTTTGTTTGTTTGAACTTTTCCTCTATGCTTGAGGTGTCTAACGTTGGATGGAAGGAAGAGAGGCATGCCAGATTTCTGAAGTGTAGCGGGCTGTGTTAAAGGCATAATGTTGCACTCACTCGGAATACTTCTATTACCGTATATAAATATAAATATTACGTAGCACTCAATAGCAATAATAAGGAAAGAGCTTCGTTATAAAAGTTTCAAAGTAGTCTGAGCAATTAGCTTATCAAAATAACTAAAAAAAAATAAAAAACGCGTAGAGTACGACAATACGAAATATTATCAAAATCTCTTAGATTTTGTAAAAAAAAAAAAATAATAATAATAATATAACAAATCATTCAGCAATGAGAAAATATAGGTATAACCTGTCAGTCTATAGTAGTTTTTTCTGATATCAATATTTTAAATGTCCTGTATATGACAAACTTTGCATGAAGTCTATGTTGCATATTGACAGATTTTTGTATTGAACCAAAAAAAAAAACAACAAAATATTATATAACTGTGAGATTCTAAATGAACTGCACTTCGAGAAGGTTCTTTTGTGCGTGCATCGCCCCGGGCCGCTGTCTTTGGTACAGATCGCCGGCTTGAACCCATATACCGCAAAAGCCAACCTCGGCAGCTTTCGTCCTTTGAGTTTTGGTTTTAGCTTAGGCCTGCTCGCTCACTTGCGCGCTGGAGGTGAACTGATCAATAATAACTAGACTTTTATTATTATTATTATTATTATTATTCGTTGTTGTTTTTGGTTGTTGAAGTTTCCGAGAGCGAATGTGAAGTGCAGCCGCTGGTATACAAGGTAGCCCATGGAAAGGCTTATGCGCATAACGCATTTCATTTGCTGTAAAATAATACGTATTCATGAATTTGTTTTTTAGATACAGAGACAGAATCAGCTGGACGTAAAGTGTAGAAGAAAATAAAAATGCCCAAAAATTTGCGGCTTTTGGATACGTCTGTATTAAACGCTTTTATTTTGTACTATTTTTTTTTTCTTTCTTTTTTTGTCTGCCGGTCATAAAAGGCGAATATTTTTTTGAATGCAGTGGAGGTCAGTTTAACGACCTTTATCGTACACATCAGTGATTACTATAGTCTTTTAGCGTCCACTGCATCCGAAACCTATCGCTTAAAAACAGAAATTCACTCGAAAATACGGTAACGAATCACCAATTACCGAATGAAAAAAAAAGGAAATACGCGTTTAATCCTTTGTCTCTCTTTTCTTACTAACAACAGATTTCATTAAAAAAAAATAATAATAATATTATCTTAGTCCCCCCCCCCTCCTCCTCCGCTTGAACACCGCGGTCAACCAGATATACTTTCTTCAATTTTTCTTCTTTCCGAGAAGACACACATTACTTAACCATTCTAGACATAGAGACTAATGAACCAATCTGCTTAACCCTCTGTGTGACATTAACCTCGGGTGATCATTTTGGTACGAAATAACTAAGAGGAAAACAAAGGGTATGAACTGTGCTACGAGTAAGTCCATCACATAAAGACTATTATTATTAAGGTAATAGCTGGGTTACTTACATTCGTAGTACTGTTCAGCTTTCCAGATTACGACAGGGAATTTCTAGAGCTGTTAGAACAATCATGTTACATTAATATTCTTGTATCAAAACTAGCAACCCATGTCTCTATCCAAAAGGAAGAGGAAACACCATATGTAAAAACAAATCATGAGGTCTTTTACATGTGAATCTCCGCCGAAAATCAGAATAGATTACTGTCTATATAATCCTGAAACACAATTCTTTCTCCACTTGGCCAAATCAAATTTGTCAATATGTATTTTCCAGCAGAAGATTTCTCAACGACAACAGCAGCTAGAAAAATGAGTAGATATAAAAAAAAAGGAATATTGTGAAAGTCTCTTGTACGAACAATAATGCATTTTTTCCTTTGACTATTCACATACAGCATATACTGTGTGTTTATACGAGTATGAATATACATATATATATATATATATATATATATATATATATATATATATATATATATATATATATATATATATATTGATGCCCGATCTTTTATGTATGTTTAGTTGTAAACAGATAGGCCGTTACAATTTCCTATTTGTATACAAGGGTTAAGTACTTATATATCTTAACGCCGACAACTCACTGGATCATTTTCCTCTCTGTGAACCAGCCAAGAAGAAGTGTCATGATGTTCGAGAGTTCCGATCTGGAGTATTTAAGATCAATAAAAAGCCTTTGCTAATGTCATTTCCTTATGGTTTTGTTTGCAACGTTACTACTACACAGGGTATCACAGAAAGGTTCTTTGGTCGCAGTGATACCAAACAGGTTACATCACGGTATGGGGCCACAGTGTTACCAGCACAGTGGTCTTCACATACACATGATCAGAGTCATTATAAGGAGATGTTAGACTCCGCCTTCCTAACCAGACAAACACTGAAGAAGAAAAAAATCATTTGAACACTTACAGTTACACATGTAACAAACGAATCACTTTATGTATTGCTAGCAACATAGATTTAATCCTATTTGATACTACATGTACAGCCATTACATGAAAAAATATGGTATAGAACGTGACTCTCGTGGCCACCTGAATAAATTGCTTAGTCAGTCTATAGATTATATCATCGTTACCCGAAATGTTATCACTAGTATTGGTATTAAACCCCAACTCAACCTCAACTTTGTCAGAAAATCAGTACGATGCAAAAAAAAAAAAAAAAACATCATGTAATGTATTCACGCAATGATGAGGTAATGCTTGCAAACAACTGAACTATGTTACGTCAGTGATAGCAACAGTGATAAAACGGAGACAAGGTACTCCATGCTTTGTTGCAATGTTGGCATGCAAAATATATCATCAAAGTATCACCATTTCATTGCAGTGACACCGATATTCCACTCTTGTAATGTCAAAAAAAAAGATACTATCAGGATGCAACAGAGGTCAATAGTCACATTGGAACCGATCACATCACAGTGGTGCCAACACGTCAGAACACCAACACTATGATGCCAACACACGAACTGCATTGATGAAGCCAATACACAGAGCCACATTCAAGGTGGTGCAAACACATAGGATCATCAGTACGCAATAACACATAGGAAAATGACCTTTATTACATATGTAAGAATAAGACGGAGGGCATAATATATTAGACCAAACACTTTACATTAAAAAAAAAAACTAACAATAATAATAATAATACTGTTTTAATCTTTACTGTCACAAACTTTTTCCAGAATTTAAATCATTAATTATTATTTTAAAAGCTTATAAATGTTTCACCTTGCCTTCATGACGCATATAAGCTGCACTGCAATGCTTGTTAATCCGTATTTTGGGCAAAAAGAGGTGTTTGTCACTTTGTGTCTAGAATAGTCCAGAAACTTCAATGACAGCTTGGTGAAATGGGGCGAGGAAAACCATGGAAGCTATATACATAAATATATAAATATACATATATATATATTCTTTTTCTGCCTCCTTCCGCCCAAAATATGGAGTATCTCACACGTCCACGATTTCTGTGTTTCTCTTGTAATATTACTGATATATTTGCAAATCTTGTACACCTTGTTTCACAAAAATAAAGAAACTACATAAACACACCGGCATTTTTTATTGCACCCAAAACACAGCTTAAGGCGAATCCTCTCGGTCTTGTCTTTGGTCAGTGTATCTTATTTCCTTCTCTTTGTTGATGTATATAGATAGATAGGTAGATAGATAGATAGATAGATTCTAAGATTGTATTGACTATAATAACGAAGGGTCAAAACGACCAATAACGAAGCAAGGCTGTACATGAAACAACTTTAACGACTGTCCAAGGGTAGTTTTAACGAACTTATTGTATTGTCACAGGGAGAAGTTAGCATAGTAACACGAATCGCCTTTTAGTTGACACAGGCCGTCTCGCCATGGAGGTTATATCCCGGCCGATACGTGTGCTACGCATATCTGACTTATGTTTTATCTTCCAATTCACCGGTAGAATGAGTTACGAAGTATAAGTATTTTGGTCTGATTAAGGATAGTCAGTTATCACGTAGCCAGAATATAAATAAAGTTTGTCAAAAAATGTCTGCAAAGATAGCACTTAATGAGAGTTCTACAAAAAGAATACATTATTGGTAATTAACTTATTCTATGTCTTTAATTAGTCTATGTCAACCTTCCACGTCACGATTGGAAAATGATTAACTAATCATTACAGAAAAAAAATCTAAAACAGCAAGAGATAGTCAAGGCACCAAATAAACTGAAGATATGTTTGTATGTGCCTTTCTTCTTGACTGAATCCATGAGAAGTTGGAAGCCCTACTTACTTATGATGCTTCATTTGCAACACGAATCAACATCAGAACACCACAGCTTGCTCTGAAATGTGTGGAAACTATCTCTGTAACATTGAAGGACAATTTGGATCTGAGTTGTGCTGATCTTTCATCATTATTCATTTTAATAACATTGATTGGTTTGCAATCTGTTTGTCTCTGTGTCTCACTCGCAGAGATAGAATGGGGAGAAGGAGGAAAGAGGAGGGAAAGATGGTGTCGGAAAAAAGCCAAGTAGCGCTAGAAAAAGCTTTCTGTGTATGTACATATATATATATATATATATATATATATATATATATATATATATATATATATATATATATATATATGTGTGTGTGTGTGTGTGTGTGCATATATATATATATATATGTATATATATATATATATATATATATATATATATATATATATATATATATATATATATATATATATATATATGCATATATATGTATATACATATATGTATATATATATATATATATATATATATATATATATATATATATATATATAATATATATATGTGTGTGTGTGTGTGTGTGTGTGTGTGTGTGTGTGTGTGTGTATATGCATATATATATACATACATATATATATACATATATATATACATATATATATATATATATTTCATACTTAAATTACAGTTTGGTTTGTATTGTAATCTATACATATTTGTGTATTGTCTCGTCCTCTTTGAATACTAATTTTCAGAGCTAGATCACCAGAGCACAATTTCTTCCCCAAACTAAAAAAGGTAAGGTTGAATTTTACCATCTTAATTGCTGTTTGTAGTCTCTGTTACAAGAGACAGCAAATCATAATGATTTCAAAAACACTAAATGCTAACATGGAACCCTATACTTATAGATATATGAATGTGAGTCTTTAAGAACATAAGATGAAGGAGATATTACCCGATAAAAGGCATACCTTTTGCATATTGATAGCTACTAGATCTAGAAGTATTCTTTGTTTTAACCTAGAACGCTAAATTAGGGCATTTTATATACTGACCTCCATATGTTCCCGTGGGGCGAGCGTGCCAATTTCCCCTAAAGCTTCCGCTTTTCCCTTGCTTTGACGGAGGTAGCAGGGAATTTTCCCTAGACATGCAAAGGAATATCTCGTGCCCGTGTTCAGTGTTACCAAAACAAATAAGTGTACCGTATACCCTAGATTAGTGTAAGGGTACACTCGGCCGTCCGTGACTGAGAATGGGATCATCGAATAAGACAATAAAAATCAAAGGTGTGGTGGAAATATTTGATCACAAATGTACATAATACAGTTTCCGCAGAAAATACGGAGGTGTCACCTGTCTGTCTGCCCGCCACGACCACGCTGTCTGAGACAACTGTGTGTGATGCTTAAGGTAAGTTCGAATGTTCTAGAAATATATCTAGACCATTATTTTGTCCTGAATAGTCGATATATATCACATTTACAAGTTCAATTTGTGAACGTAAGAATAAAGGATCTTTTTTCTCTCTCGTTTTCTTCTGGTCCATTTGCTTCTTATTTTTCTAGAAGTTTTTAGATTGTTGTTGTGTTTACACTTTTATTCTAAAAAGAAAAAAAAAAATCTACCTCACTGTGTCTTTGCGTTTATTCTAATTAATTTTCCCAAATGTTTAATGTTTAGTTTTGGAAACAAGGAGAGCCAAAGAAAACGGGAATCAGTACAGAAACATTTTTTATCGCAAACTTGTTTAAATGTTCGGAAGAAGGACAACTTGGAAGGCTACTTATAATACGGCCGTTAACTTGTCATTATAAGCGAATTATCGGAGAATATTTCTTCCTAGGTTAACTTTTGGATTGTTTTTTTCTTATATATATAAATATACATATACATGTACAGACACACATACACACACACACAAATATATATATATATATATATATATATATATATATATATATATATATATATATATATATATATATATATGTATATATATATGTATATATATATGTATATATATATATATATATGTATATATATATATATAAATGTGAGTGTGTGTGTGTGTGTGTATAAATATGTGTATATGTGTGTGTATGTATGTATATGTTTATATACATATATATATATATATATATATATATATATATATATATATATATATATATATATATATAATATATATATATATATATGTATGTATTTATATATAAATATGTAAATATATATACATATATATGTATATATATATAAATAAATATATATATATATATATATATATATATATATATAGAGAGAGAGAGAGAGAGAGAGAGAGAGAGAGAGAGAGAGAGAGAGAGAGAGAGAGAGAGACAAATAAATACATACATACGCACGCACGCATAGCTAAGTTGATATCTACATAGAGTCAATATTTAACCGCTAGTTTACATGCATACTCTATTTTTCCCCATCAAGTTAATCAGAATCAGTAACGAACCATAATAGATAAGCTTCCCTTAAAGCTCATTACGTTTTCTATGAATCAGAGTATCCGAATGCGTTTTCTTTGATGGAAGTTGAATGACGAAAGCTAATTTTGGATGCATATAAGGCAAACAATTAACTAATAAAAGGGTAATCATTGATGATAAGATTAGTGATGAAACTCATAACAGCTTTAATAATCACAATTGACACTAGGGGTAATAACATCAGGTTTTGTTAGCAATTTTAGCCTAACAATACTTACAGTGCTGCTTAAATCAACATTTTCCAACATTATCACTCATTTCCCTCAGCATGTATAACTGAACCCTAGCATTTTAAACATAATGTTATTATATCATCTTTGATTCTTTATTTAAACAAGATCTGTACAAAACAGGCCATCAGAAGCATACAGTATTCTTACTAACTTTATTGACCTATTGAAACAAGAACAGTATACACTTCAAAACTATTTTCCTTTAACAAACAAGCGAACACAGATATATGATCTTTATATCTTACTTGCTTGTTAA
>BOPN01001233.1:322625-324564 GCA_017312705.2 Penaeus japonicus
CTTTTAATCACTTTCCGTAAGGATAGTTACCTGCTTGTGTACATCATCTGTTGATAAGATATTTAAGAGCATCGTCTCTTTAGATCTGATGAGCTTGATGAATGATTGAATGTTGTTATACTTAAGGTCACGAAATGTTTTTGTTATCGGTGGTCGCTTTGGTTTCTTTAGATTTAATGTGAGTGTGAAAAGTTCATGGTCAGCAATATGACACGGGATGACATCCGTATGATGGATAATGTCTGACCTGTTAGTTATTATTACATCTAATAAGGATGAGGTGTTTTCTGTAATACGTGTAGGTTTTATCTATAATTTGTTCTAGTTTGTTTTTCTTTATTATCTTAGCTAATTTAGCATTAGATTTAGTCAAATCATCATTTAAATCACCTAAGATAAAGAATGGTTTATTTTTCAATGATATTTCTCTAGAGACTTGTTCTATGTATTCAAAAGATCAAAGCGTAGCGAGTATGCCTATAGACAACGCCAATAATAATGGAAGGAGCATGTTGCTCTGTACGGTAACCCAGACATCTTCTACGGCAGTATTATTAACTGCTGTAGGAGACATCATGGTTGATTTCAGGTTATCCCGTACATACATACATACTCCTCCTCCACGCCCTGCATCGCATCTATAGATATTGAAATTTGGAACGGTTATGAAATTACTAACCATTTCCTGGTGGAGCCATGTTTCACTGATGCACAGAATGTCTATGTTTCTCTCCTCTATTAGCATTTTAATTTCGTCAAAGTGCCCGAGGAGAGATTGTGCGTTAAGGTGTTCTATCGTTATGACCTCGTGCGATCGTGTCACAGGCATTGCTGACGGCGATGCCTGGTCAAACGTTCTGGTCGCTCTTGTACTTGTTTTTGTTTAAGAACACTTTCACATTTGCGGGGAAAGCGTCTGAGTTTATGAAAATATCGGGCTTTATGTCCTTTCCTCTTACTGACACTGTAAAACTGGTGTAGTAATCATGGGTCATCTTGGTGCGGTGTGCTTTTACACTTGTGATGTTTTCGAATTGTTCACAGAGGTGATTTTCAATGTCCTCTTCATTTGTGTCTGGATGACAGCTGGTAATATAGAGGTACACTGTGTCAGGTCGGTCTGCTCCTTTTAGCGGCTTTGGAGTTTGTTCTACTCTTGCTTTTCTTTTGTTGTTCCTTGATACCACTTTGACATAACCTTCGTCGTCATCGTCGTCTTGGCTGGATTTTGCTTGTTTCGTTGTTTCGTGATTTACTCTTGTTTTCTCAGCATAATTATTAATTAATTATGACATTCAGATCAATTTAGTTAGATGTCGCTGATTGACTTTTGTTACTGTGACAGTAATGCGGCTTCGTGATGTAACCGTCTTGAGTTTTATAGAGAAAGAATATTACTTCAACCTTACCTAACATGCCTATATCTTTAGCTAGCGGCTCAATCTGCTTTGCCTTGAATCGCGTTCATCGGGAAATCGGTATCAAAGTCAATTCATAGTGTGCGTAGAAATCCGATGTATTGCTCACTCCGTCTGAGACATTTGACAAAATAGCTATCTCTTATGAAACAACAGCAGTACCTTCCGATTGTACAGATGCCATCCTTATATAGGCTGATATCTACATGTGGTATGCTGAGATATCAGCCACCGATAAGAGAACTTACTACAGTTTTAAGTGGGCCGACGTCAAACTACGTACCCTGTTCGTTATTCTCACCACTATACTCAGTCTCGGCGTTTGTGATTTCTTTTGCATTTTAGAGGTTCCGTGACACAATACAGGCTGCTGTCTTGACCATGGGATGAGGATGGATAGCCATTGCATTTCCCAATGTAGGACCGCCTTGAACCTGCCGTCTGCTTTCCAAAGGGATCAGGGAGATGTTGGAGTCTGTTCTTTATATTCTGCGGGGGAATAAACACAGATCCGACGACCC
>BOPN01001234.1:0-15000 GCA_017312705.2 Penaeus japonicus
ATATATATGTATATATGTATATAATATATATATGTATAGATGATATATATATATACATATACATATATATATATATATATATATATATATATATATGTATATATATATATATATATATATACATATATGTGTGTGTGTGTTTGTAACCTACATATATGTATATGCATTTACGTAAGTATACTTGATATTGGGTTTTGGAGAAGTGATTCATGATAAAATATGATTTGCAAATTTTAAAAAAATGATATAAGTACATCAAAATCTTAAATGCAGCAAAAAAAGAAGGCTTAGATCATACCTTATCATAAAATCTAACAGCAGTTTAATAGTACGAAGTTAATCGTAATTATTTCAACAGTCCGCGTACGAGTAAAGCTTGACAGAAAGCAAACCCAGCACTCACTTTCTGCACCAGTCTAACATAGCATACATTTAGATAATCAGAAAAGCCAATCAGATAAAACGGAAAGGTAAATGGAGATTACCAATCACACCGTTTAACGATTCTGTGATTGTCAGAAGGTCATTTGTTTCATGTTCAAGGGAGCTCGATGGTGATATCAGATAGTGGCTAGTTTTTTAAATTATATTTTTCAGATATAAAAAGAAAAAATGAAAAAAAAGAATCACGAAAGTACACGGTAAGAATAACTAAGACTTCAAGGTAATACATAGACAATGGAAATTTTGATGATTACACAACACTGTGGAATCTAGAGGTTTCATGTTCGAAAAAAATATACGCATAATGAACAGTCACCGGTATGCGATAACAAACATATACACAAACATGAAAAAATACCCAGTAAACTTACGTGCTAAAAGGGATTACTACCTGTTGACAAATATTCTGCATGTAGTCATGAAAATCAACCAAAGTGAAGCTTCAGTTATGCAAAAGCAAGTCTGTGCAAAGTATTTCTTCAGGTAATAAGGTCTCGTTGGAAAAAGCTTTAATACTAGTAATAGTTGCACTGATGATGATGAGAAGGAGGATGGGGATGATGATGATGATGTGATGATGATAACTGTTGTTATCATTATTATCATTATCCTCTTTATATGATATAATAATAATGATAATTATAAGTTCCCTTTTGTGAGTTTCTTTAACATCAAAAATGCAATGAACGAAAAAAGGACCCAGATTCGCCAGGATTTAACAATAATTCCTTGAATGAAATCGTACTATAATATGATTCGTTTAATATGACATACTTCTTTTCTGAAGGGAGTTTCAAGTAACAGGCCATGCCATTTACTATTTATCGTCCATTGAAATTACTACGAGGCAATGGAACTTTGATTATTCACGCATGATATGAATTTATTCATGAAATCATCGGTTGCTGAATGTCATTATGAAAGTGATATAATTACTAATTCATCATTGCGAATCCTTTGATCGTTTTTTTTTTTTCTTCTTCTTCTTCAAATCCGTACTCCATTATTTGTTGACTTATCATCACCGTTTGTTTCTACTTACAAATCGCACAAATATATTTTACATTCCAGAGATATATATAGATCACCATGTCACAAACACGCACAAACTCTGACGTAGCTGATATATTTTATCTTTTAACCCTGGGGTCTCTGTCCGACATCTTGGCGGTTGCTTGCTTTAAAGGGCAGAGTCTCTCGCCAGCCAAAGCTTTTAGATTACTGCAAATTTTAAGCCTGAACTTTACTGAAGATCAATCTGGCAATTTCTCGCAGCGTGGTATTGATTTTGTTGGAACAATTTGCCAGACATATTCCTGATCGTTGTTATAATACATGAAATATCTGCGATGCCTCGTGTGATTTGACTGTTATTCGAAGAAGTTCATAGTCTCCTTATATCATCCACATATAACTCGTGCAGACAAAAGTTCCTTGACCATAAAAGATAGACAAATTGCGTCGGCAATCAATACAGTAGTATTGACCATTAACTCTTCAGGAGTTACTGATTCTAAGAACAGATGGGTATTTTTAGGTCAAGTTTAAGAAAATCAATAGAATATAAAAATAACTTCACGTTTCTTGAGTTCTGTTATACAATGGTTCACAATTACTTTTACTGTATATGAACAAATTAAAAGTACTAGGATACTCTCATATTTTCAAGTGATATAAAATGTGAAAAAAATAACTGATAAAAATAACCTGCCTTGACTCTTTTATCGTGTGTCTGACTTCGAATTAGGTATTTTCGGTAGCAGAGCCTTTCCGTACCGGTTATTCGTATGTCACCTTTTTTGTCCGCCCAGACCTAATGAAGTTATTTTCTGCGAAGTTTCATTGTCGTCTTAATATTTTTCTTATTAGTTTTATTCGGAAGACGGTTTCTCAGAAGGGGATGGCACTGATGATGGTGATGATGGCAGACAGAATCAAAAGAATATGAAGGTGATGGAGATGATAGTATGGACCAGACTAGAGGCGGTGAGAATTAAGTAGAAAAATGAAAACAAGTGCTAATTTTGAGCATATCACACCATCACTCTTTACGGTAATGATACTTTGGTATGTGTTTGTATTGTACTCATTAACTTATCTACACTTGCGTTGTTGATTTGTTTATCGATTTTTTTCCAAGTCTTCATAACGTATACATATATTTGATTACCTCTACGTGTCATTTTATATGTCCTACGCAAGAATACAACGGAATTTTCGTTTTGTGAATAAGTTTTTAACACATTCTTTTCCTTAATTCATGTTTAAGATTTTTTCATAATGCGGATCATAATCAAGGCAGTATATACATGGCATGGATAATATATAAACACGTAGAAACTTACTTACGATATCAACAGTTCATTGATGTTAATGATGTGTATATTATGATTAATTCTGTGTAGATGCATGAATTACATAATGATGCATCTCAATTCGTTAGCATTTTGAAGTATAGGGATAATTTCCAAATGAAATTGGTGTCACATCAACCGAACAATGATTCCCTATATATGCATACATACACACTTCCATACATGCATACATACATACATAATAAGTATTTACACACACACACACACACACACACACACACACACACACACACATATATATATATATATATATATATATATATATATATATATATATATATATATATATATATATATATATTTATATATATATATATAAACACATACGAACACGCACATATACACACTCACACACACACACACACACACACACACACACACACACACACACACACATATATATATATATATATATATATATATATATATATATATATATATTTGTATATGTATGTATATATATTCGTATATGTATATATGTTTACATATACACATACATATATATGTATATATAAATATATATATATATATATATGTATATATATATATTTGTATATGTATGTATATATATTCGTATATGTATATATGTATACATATACACATACGTATATATGTATATAAATATATATATATATATATATATATATATATATATATATATATATGTATATATATATGTATTTGTATATATATGTATATATAAATATATATATATATATATATATATATATATATATACATATACATATACATATACATATACACATACACATACACATACACATACACACACACACACACACACACACACACACACACACACACACACACACACACACACACACACACACACACACACACACACACACACACACACACACACACACACACACACACACACACACTCACACTCACACTGCACAGTTGCACACACACCTACATATCTATATAATGAGAAAGAAAGAAAAGAAGAAAGGCTTTCAAATGTATACTTAAAATGAAGAATATAAGAATCAAGACTGAAAATGGGAGTAAATGGAACAATTTATTCTTTAAATTCCTATTGGAATAAGAATGCAGAAGAGAGATCAATTACAAAGTAGCAGTGAAGTAAAGAAAATGTTTTGTTAGATAGGTGCCATTTCGATCAGTCAGTACTTTTGCATAATCATTATATCGATTTGATGATTTTCATGATCCAACTTTGAAAAAATAAAGTAAATAATAACTATTCAAATTCCTTCTTAGATAATAAAACATATGAAAGAAAGAAATTATAACTTCTAATAGTAGCGGCAAAGTGAACTAAATGTGCCGCATGTCCTCAGCGGATGATATTTACCCACGTGAAGAAGTCGATGTAAACATTGAGCGGTTCAACCTGTCTCTAACAAACTTCTCTTCAATTTTATCTAAATATCATCATTGTTAAAGAAACACGATGAAAGAATTATCAGAAGATATAGAGGTAAGAAGATTCAATTGCTTTTATTGTTTTTGAATTGGTAATAGTCGTTTATAGTGTTATAAACGATGAATAGAGGGAGGTAATGTGATTTGGATAGGTGGGCGCTAGTGGATTTTTTGGAAGTTACGGTAAAAAGCGGTTAAATATCGATTAACTTGTAATTACTTTACTCTACCAGATCTCTGGTAGGATGTGCTCTGCCTATTGACACTCCTCTGTGACTGTTAGATATTCCTGTTTACAAACATTATGGGTAGTGTAATCTTTTTCGAGAACATTTTGTCAGTGATGGCGTGCACAACCAAAGGTAAATTTTCCGAATAATGCCGCGTTACGAAATACCACAAAAGTGGTATCGATGGATTCCTCTCAACCTCTACTATTCATATATAGTGGAAATAATGCGCGGTTCCAGCCCTGGACCTCACAATCTGGGTCCTGATAGTAGGCGAGGGCAAGAAGTAGATCAGGGAAATTGCGGGGTAAAATATGAATTCCGGCCATATTTCGTTTGCAAAATCTTAATCCAATTATTTACCTACCTTTGCCTAGATTTGAAGTTAGACCCCTCTTTCTTAAGGCACTTCGTGCACCTTCGGTCCATATTTCGTATGCAAAAGCTTAACCCAACTACCTACCTAACTTTGCTTAGTTTTCAAGTTTGCATTATATAAGAATTCTCCCTTCTATTTTTTTTTTCACTTAATTGTATCATAGAGAAAATATGTAAAGTGCTAAAGATATCACATTTATAACCAACTCCAGTTCTGGCATTCTGTAGAATCCAGAGCACAAAATGCACAGAAACTAAAATGAGCATTGTATAGATGGTATGAGATTCATTTTCCCTCCGGTGGAATAGGTGTCTTGGCTGCAGTCTTACTGCTCTTTGAATTTCATGTTCTGGAAGTGACAGTATGGATGAATAGACCTGTATTTCCCTGAGAGATATTACACTCAAGTTGTTATATACTGTTGTGTGTTAGGTTTATATGATTTCATTTTTCATAAGTATTTTCTGGGTTGCTTGGTGACTCTCTTCCTGGAGTTTACTGTTGTGGAGATTTGCCACTCCTGCTGTCAAATGCGATTTTCACCCACCCTGTTCCATAGGATAGTCTTTTTTTTTTTGATTAGTCGAGAAAAATGTATATATACAAATGCAACTACAATGTAACTATGTAGAGTGTGTATACACAGGGAAAGTCCATAATGCGATAGGATGTCATCTATCATGAGGAAAATATTCCGATGAGGTGATATCTTGTCATCCTGCATGAATGAGTAAATTTTGACTGTACTTTATGCCTTCCCTAGCTGTTGGGACCAACAGCATTGCTACAGTTGGCTAGTGTTGACTAAAACTACTAAAAATGGTAATTGCAAACCATCCATCAGTGACAGTCAGTACTGGGGAGTTTGTAATTTTAGTAACTACAAACTGCACATTAGATATAATGCATAATAAAGAACAAAGAATATTCATCTAGAAAAATGTTGTGAAAAAAATATCAGCAAAGGTGGAAAGAAGAGAATGAACATTCTTGTGTAAAATGATGCCAGTACAGTACAGGCCCAGACAATAGGTTGATTTGGGGGAAACAATGTTTAATTTTATACCAGTTAAAGCAAATGATGAACTTGACCTCATTTTGCACACTGCACAGTTATTTTAGAATTATTAATTGATTGATTAATTGATTTTTTGTGAACATATCAAAATCCTGCTTGGACCATGTGCTGTGAAGAAGTGTGAAACTAGACATGTGCTTGCCTGTGCTAAAAGCAATGATACTTGTGTGGAAAGTATGGGATCAGTTAATCTTTAATTATTTAGTAGTTCTCTTCACTCTTTCTTGATTATCTGATGCAGTTTAACAAACTACTGTGTGATCAGTTTATTATTTATAATTGTATAACCAGCATATTCTTTTAAATTAAATTTAAGTTATAATTGACCTATAGGTCATGCAGATGATTATGTTGGTTGCAATTTTATTGATTACAGTAAATTATAATTATATAATTATCATTTAATTTTAATGATAATTATCAATTAATCATTTTGATTTCAATTATTATTCATGTGTTTGATGATCACTTATGTTACTGGTACTTGGTCATTGTGGATTAAACGTCAGAGTTGATCCCATATCCAAGTGGATGTTTGGGGATGGATCCATACAGAAACTAAGCCTTTTGATGATATAGAAGGATAGCCAGTTCCTGTTTTTTGCTTCCACATTGACCCAAATTGATGCCAATGCTCACTCACAGTTAAGTCAGATGGAAGGTGCAATTGCAATGCTCTACCAGTGAACTACATAACCTACTCCCATCATTTTAGATGCGGTTGTTAATTTTGGAGCAGTAAGAAGAGTGCGCAAAACAAGAACAATTTCCTCTTGCCAGTCTTCATGGATCTTTGCAATTCCTGTTCCATGTAAAACTTTAAAACCTATCCCTGAGATAATAAGAATTATTACTAATTATATGCTTTGCTTAGTTGTTATTTGCTGCTGAACTTCAACAGGCATAGCTATCTTATATTCAGCACCATGATGACATAATTGGAAAGAAAGAAATACAGTTCACATTTATTGAGGAAGTGTGACAACAGATCATATTTTCAATTTTGAAGCTATTGTCACTTTTCATAAAACATCAAGTATGATTAGTAAATTTATTATTATGAATATGAACTTACAAAACTTTTTAGAATAAAGTAAAAAGTGTCTTGACTGATTACAGGTTGGTGTAAACCAGGGATCAGACGGCGAGCCCAGTTCAGAAGATGGATTCTCAGAAGAGGATGACATTGAAGAAGAAGATGGTGATGGTATGGAAGATGATGATGCAGAAGATGATGAGGAAGAAGATGATGAAGAGGAGGAAGGGGAAGAAGATGATGGCATGGATGAAAATGAGGATGGTGAGACTGAAGGAGGCAAAAGAAAAATGTTGGAGCAGGTAAGTTAGACTTCTGCATGGATTACATGTGTATTGTATATGAGTGGGTTCGCATTCTTAATAAGTATTACAGCTGTGTTCCTATTAGGTCTATGATATAGTAACAAGGAGTTTAAAGATTAAAGTATTCATTGTATTAATCTGAAATTATGTCTTGTCATCTTACGGTGGCATATGATCAGATATGTGGTACTTATGTGTGAATACACTCCACAATTGTGATACAAGACCATTGTAATATAACCAATTGTTTCCAGTGATTTTGTTCATTGCATATAAAAATCAAAATAATCTTTACTCTTCAACAGGGAGGGGAAGGTGCTAAATCTGCAAAGAAGAGTAAACATGGTAGCAATCTGTACAAGCCTCCGACAGTAGATGAACTGAACACTTTGCGTGAGACTCAGATGCTCTACCATTCCAATCTGTTTCGAATGCAGGTATGATGTTTTACGTGTCTACTTTATATGACTTAATTATATGGATTAAAATGAAGAATGAGATGATGTTATTGTGATATTTATTGTTCTGATTTAGAATTCTAACTTGATAGATTAAGGTGAAGACTGAGATGAAGCTAGTTTGATGTTTATTCATCTGTTTTGTAAATCAGACTAGATAGAGGAAGCTGAAGAATTGAGATGAAGCTAGTGTAGTATTTATGTCTAATTTACACGTCTTGAACAGATGGAGGAAGTGCTAGGGGAAGTCAGCATAAAAACCAAACACAGCCAACAACTCGAGAAGTGGATGGCCCAGTTCTCAGCTTTCGTCAAATCATTGCCAGCTTCACAAAATTATAAAGTGAGTATT
Source organism: Penaeus japonicus (assembly GCA_017312705.2). Classification (NCBI taxonomy): domain Eukaryota; kingdom Metazoa; phylum Arthropoda; class Malacostraca; order Decapoda; family Penaeidae; genus Penaeus; species Penaeus japonicus. The sequence goes on from BOPN01001234.1 coordinate 8,071, forward strand.
TTGTTGACTTGATTGATAGTCAGAAGACTTTATTTATTTTACAGAAATGAAACCCATAGTAGGGTTTGTATATGCATTTGCATTGTTTATTTAATACCGAGAATTTTGATGATGAAAGGATTTTATTTACTGTGTTAAGAATTATTTTTACAAATATTATTGTGATTTATATATATATCTTAAAATTTCATTTCCTATTTTTTAAAACTAATAAGACAATATTGGTACAGAGTGCTTTGTTTTTTTCTTTTTTCCATTGCATATTTCATATTAATTTGCAAATCAATTTTTCTAAGTAGCTATTTTCAGTGTAAACCTGGGTAAAGATTAACCCGTTCCCGACGGGGCCAATCTGGCTTAAATAGACCAAAATTCCGGGACTCTTGAACGCATAAGCCTAACGCGTCGGGATTCTCGGCCACACTGGCCGCGAGCCAGCGCTGCGCGCTGGCTCCTCCCGCGCCCCAGGCTGGACAAAGTAACGCGTCCCCGTCGTGTAGCCCAAAAACCACTAGACGTGTTATCTTGTCATCCGTCGTTAACGGGTTAAACAAATGGGGAAAAAATGTCTGAAATAAAGGAAAACAAAGTTAATGAACAGACTGAGTGTTGAAATGCAAAAAGTTTCCCTCACTAAACATCTTCAAATCTTTCAGCTGGAGAGTACTGATTGGATGGAAGAGAAAAATATCCGTAACCCCATGCCAGCTGACGTACCAAAAGTCAGTGGCACCTTTCTCTTCTTGCCACCAAAAAGCGTGCAGTTTACAGGTTCCTTCCTCTCCAACACAGCAACGACACAAAACAGAACAGTTGATGTCATGCTAGTCTTGCCAAGGGTATGTTTTATGAAGTGTCGTTCTGTGTGATGTATGTGTCTTGTTACTCACTAGGTGTGGGTTTATACTTTTGAGTGAATATTCTTATTACTATTCCTATTTGTATATGTAGTAGTATCAATATTATTGTTTATATTATTACTATTATTATTATTATTAGTTTTATTATTAGTAGTATTGAATAATTATAATAGTCTTTTTAAAAAATTATTGTTACATTTATTATCATGATTTTCTGTCTTGTGTTTTATCAGTCACATATGTATTTTGTTAATTATCCCTAGAGGAAAAAATAAATGCCTTATCCCCTCACACAGGATTGTGTGCATGCTCAAGACTGGCAAAATGGCCGCTGGTTGGTAAAGCGTGTCAGATACCTATCATGGTTGGCTGCGGAACTCAGAGAAAAATCAGAATTAGTCACTGAGTTATCTTGGACAACCCATCTAGGCTGTGAGAGCAGGCCTTTACTGCAGGTAAACTTGAAATTCTGAACTCGTTCTGGTGTAATTGTATTAGTACTTGCTGAATATTTTGTTGATACTACATTTTCAAAAGATTCTTCCAAGATGAATGTTTGGCAAATAACTAAGTTTTTGATATTGGAACTTTATTAATGCTTCGTGGATGCTTTGTGGCAATTCTATTATAAGAGAGGTCATGCGAGATGATTTGCATATTTACAGACATTCAACTAAAAGTCTCTTGTTAAATTCCTTTTCCTTTTGTAAGGTGACACCAGCAGGAGGACTTGGCAAAAAGTGGAAGGTAAATCTGTTTCCAGTGCCGTCATCAGAAAGTTTTAGGATGGCTAGATTTGCTCCAACAAGAGGCAACATACACCCCAAATTGTATTTAGAAGACTATGTAGAAGGTAAGGTCATTTGTATTACTGTTGCCGTGCATTTTCAACACCCGGTCAGCTATTTATCAGTAGCTGCAATTATTATATCCACATTGTGGATTGCTAATTGAATTTAATCTTATAGAAATTAAATGATTTAGTAAATGATAAAAGTTGCAGTCATATCACCAATTTCTATAACTTATTTCAAAACTTTAACTCATATTGGTAGACAGACTTTATGATTTTTTAAACCACCTATGTACAATAACACCTATATGGCATCATTGCAATAACCTAGTCATTCTTTTTCCACAAACCTTTAACCAAAAAGCCCAACTTAAAGGTAGTGTTGGGCGATAGATTTTTCAATTCACTATTTATGAGTTCTGTCCGAAAAGAAATATCAGACAAGTGAGTCCTCCTTGATTCTTTGCTAATCCTGGGCTCACATTTTGTTGACTTGTAGTCAAATGGTTGATGTTTGGTCAATACTGTATCTTCACTTGAGATTTCTTTTATCTTGACTAGACCTTTTATATTAGTGAACAGATATAACTCTCTCCTCTGACAAGGATTTGAGCCCCAACTCTGTTAAGGAGAGCAGTATTAAACAACGTGGCCAAACTGATCCATTGGAAGAATTGAACAATTACGGTCATTCTAGAACCTTAGACATTACTTACATGCTTACCCTTGACTGGTGATAACTAAATTTTATAGACAATCCTGATTAGCACTCAGTTATAAAACCAGATGTTTTGCAGTATTATATAATTTCCTCATACTGAAATTTGATGACTTTTCCTCTCTTTTTTTTTTGTCTAATAGGTACTGAAACACCCATGAGTCCATTTTATAACTGGGCTTGTGGCATTGATATTAAAATGGAAGAACATACACAGTTAGTGCAAGAATCCATAAGCCAGAATTCTAACATAACGCAGGGCATTAAGCTGATCAAGATTTGGTTAGCACAACGAAAACTCGACACGGTAAGTTCTATGGCTGTAATTTTCTTTCTTATTTTTTTGTTTTGTTTTCTGATAAAAATTCTGATTAATATTTTTGTAAGTATTATTTTATGGTATGGTTATTACTCACATGAAGATGACTAATTTGAGTTTGTATCACAGGAACCAGTTTTTAAAAAAATCTATTTATGATGTAATATTGATTAATACTTACAGGGCATTGGGTGCATGTCTGGTCACATGGTGTCCCTCCTAGTGATCCACCTCCTCCGTAAGAGAAAAATAAACACTCAAATGTCAGCCTACCAGGTGTACCGCAATATTGTTTTGTCAATAAGTAAGTTTAAGCTTATTCTTTTCTTTTGAAAGTGAAACTTGAAGCAGATACTGAGTACAGGCTGAATAACCCAGTGCTTTAGACATGCATAGGAACCTCTCAGAGCATTTTGTTAATATTGATATATAAATTCACAGGCACTTCTGACTGGACCAAAGAGGGCTTTAGCATGGGGCCCACCTCATCAGAGGATGCAGTGCCCCTTGAAAGCTACCACAATATATATGAAGTTGTGTTTGTTGACCCATCAGGCATGTTAAATCTTACTGCTGCCATGTCATCCATAGACTTTTTAAGGGTGAGTTTCCATGGGTCTGTGGAGATTCTACAGTCAATGAATACTTTATTTTTAATGGTGCTTTGCTTTATATATGGACATAAATACATTTTTGTGGCTAAAAGCAGATGAGATATGGTAATAACAGCAATAATGATAATATATCCTGGTGTTGAAACCAACATTTAGTGGTGTTCATTGATGTGATAGTGTTGCTTTCTTCACCAACATATGAACAAATTGCTAAATTGTTTCATATATTTGCAGATAAAACATGAAGCTGAGCTGGCAATGAAGATCTTGGATTCCTCAGCAACAGAGAGTTTTGAGTCACTATTTATCAGAAAAATTGATCTGCACCAAATGTGTGATCAGTTGGTGTCTGTACAGTAAGTGGTTTTCTTTTTCTTTGATTATTTGACTGTTTTCTCTGGTTTTCCTTTTGACTGAAAATAAGACCTCACTTAACAGTTTCAGATTTATCTTTAACTCACCCACAATGTATTGTATATTTGCCTAATGCCTCTCCCGCTGGCAAGATGACAAGCTTGTGTAGCGTTCTGACAAGAGATTTCTGCAGGTGCTAGGCTGCATTGAGCCTCTCAAGGGCACTGTATGTATGGGGAGAGACCATGATTTGATATTCCGATGAAGTGATATATAATCTGGAACATTGTACATAGTATGTTTGTATATACAAATTGCAGTTGGATTTATATAAAAATGTTAAATAGTTAGGAAAACTTCCTCTTATCACCCAGTAGAATCTGGTGGGTGAAAAGTGCTCAGAGGAGCTCAGCTTGGCATCCCGCCAGGAGAGATCTCTTGGTGTGAAGCTGCTCATGCTTGTCATCTTGCCTGCGGGAGTGGCATTAGTAAAATATACGTGCCGTCGTTAGTGGTTGATATCTTAGGGAATGTTAACAGAAATTCATATATGAATATTACATATAGTAATTTACTTTTATTAGATGCTTTTCTACTAATTATGTGTGACTTTAATTTTCTTGCTGTAGATGTTGTTCACCCATACTTCTATATTTATTGTTTTGCTTCACTTTTACTTGTACTCTGTTCAGAATTGATACATGAGAACTATATTTTAGGCTGAATGGCTCAGACGTGAAGCGATTATTCGACTTGATAATGACAAAAACCCAAGGGTGCAGACTGGACAGGATGGGTGACATCTGTAGTCCTGTCTGGACATCACTTCTGAAGACTCTGAAGTTTGGCCTGAGTGATCGGGTGACACTGCTAGCACCCCAGCGAAGAATACCCCCGACGTGGCCCCTTGACGGAAAGCGACCAAATCCCACTTGGGTGCTGGACTTCGGTCTTGTGCTGCATCCGACTGCTGCTCTGGCTTTGCTGACGAAGGTGGTTATTTTAGTATGATAATTTGTTCAGCTGTTATAAAAATATACAGTCATGTTCTGCATAATGTCATTTGGCCATCATCTAATTGCTTATTTGTCCATGGTCTCATTGATACTTATACTTGTACCTGTACTTCTACTTCTACTTCTACTTGTACTCTCACTCTCAATCTCACTCTCACTCTCACTCTCATTCTCATTCTCTCACTATCTCTCTCTCTCACTCCTCACTCACTCACTCACTCATTTACTCACTCATTTACTCACTCACACACTCTTCACTCACTCACACACACACTCCTCACTCACTCGCACTCACACACACTCTTTTCTATCTGTAAATATAACTACCTTTGTGTATATATGTATGTCTCTCTTCACTTACTAAACATGATTCATCGCTACCCCCTAGGGCCCTTCTGCAGACTCTCCAGAGGTCAAGGAATTCCAAACTTTCTGGGGCAAGAAGAGTACACTGAGGAGGTTCCAGGATGGTAGTTTCCATGAAGCTATCCTGTGGGCAGACCCCAAGGAACCAATCGCACGACGGCGCCTCATTCCAGGGGACGTGATCAAGCAGGTGCTCCAACTGCATTTTGGGATCCAGAGAAAGAAGGTTCTCTATGTAGGTGGCCAGATGGAAAAACTGTTGCACATGCCTAATACTTTGATGAAGAACGAGTGAGTTCAACTTTTTTTTTATGTTTTGATGTTTACGTGTATTTGATGAAAGTGTAGTGCTTATAAGAAGCATAGATTTAATGTATAGCTTATTACTTATTACAGCCATGTCAGTTGAGAGAGAAAATATTTTGAAAGTATTAATTTGATTTAGAAGAGAGAGAAGAGTTTGTTGGAAAGCTATTTCCTTTCTTTGAGTTCATTATTTATTCTTATCTCTGTACCTAGCTCATTGACCTGAAATTCTCCTTAGACTTTAATGGAATGATAATTCTTGTGTTAAATGTTAGCACTGCTAACCAACACAGTAACAGCAAAGTCAGAATTCCATCTCTTACCCATGTACATCCATAGGTATGGAACAGGGGAAGAAGTAACAACATTGGCCATCCAAGCCTTTGACCGCTTTGCCCGGAAGTTGCGATCACTTGAATTGCCGTTAAAGATCACCACAGTCCACTCAACATCTGAAGTCAGTCGGCATGCAAGAGTGTTTCCACCTTTGGGAGAAAAAAATAAGGATAAGTCAGAGGTAAGGCTGTAGCAGAGGTTTTTATCGCTAATGCCTCTGTTATGCATAGTGTCTTTATTTACCCTTATTACTCTGTCATATATACACATACATAGAAAGATGCCTGTCTATTTAGAATTTTCTATAAGGTATCCAAGTTCATTTTTTAGGAAGTGATTTCTGAGGTTTGATTATAAGAATATTTCCATCTTTTTTTCTATGATGTACTTAAATGATTTTCCAGTGAAATGCTGCTTTTCTAATTTGATTTGATTTGGTCATCCTACAGAAAGTTATTGTCAAGGAAGACCATATGGAATTACGTCACGAAATGGGAGATTGTCCACCTTTTACCTTTGCTATAAATGGTAAGGATGATTTTTCAAATACTGAAGTATTAACCCATTGCGTACGGGTGTCATGACTTGCATGTTGGCACCAGTTAGGCCTAAGAGACAGGTGTCAATGTGTACATGACGCAACATCGGGATCTGCTCACAGTTGAAGTGCACACACAGTCATGAAGTATTATGGCTGTAACGACGCTAGCTCTAGAGCTACAGGGCTCCAAAGTCAGCCTAAATTCACATTTTGTGATGGATATATGGAAAAATATTGTTTGGGCTAGTCTGTGCTACCTGGAAGGGGTGGAGAAAACCCTTTCCCCATCCCTTTAATTTTTAGCCGATGCCGCTAGTATCGTAGACCGCCCGCCTTGACGACCAGTTAAGTTTTAGGTGCCCCGTCAGCAATGGGTTAATATGTTTTTTTGTCTTCATTTCTTATCAGTTTTTGGTAGTGAATATATACTTTGTATGTTTATATAACTTATCATGAAAACAGTTTAAATGACTTAACATTTAGTTTTCAGTTGTTGACCTTGAACTATTTAATCTATTATGGAGTGAATGATTTGCAATGCTTTGGCTTGGTCATACTCTCTTTTTAGTTTTGTAGTAATATGGATATAACACCAACCACACCTAGGTTCAGATACAGATTATTATGAAATGAATTGACAAAAATTATTTTTTTTATATGCAGCAAATACTTCTATAGCAAAAGGAAGGACAGCTCAAGCTTTTTCT
>BOPN01001234.1:22500-30000 GCA_017312705.2 Penaeus japonicus
CATAAAGAATGAATAATGTCAAATATAGGTTATTATATTTTTGTTACCTATTATTATACTCTTCTGATATTGTTGTACTATCATCATTATAATTATTAATGTTATTATTATTATTATCATTATTGTTATTATTATTATTATTATTATTATTATTATTATTATGGTTGATTTTTATTTTTCTCCCCCTCAGATTTATGTGTTACTGTTTTTCTGCTTTCTTGTTTTTTATTTTAACCCTTTCCCGACGGGGCACTCGCTACGCGAAGACCCATATGCTGGGCGATTGCAATATTGCATTGAAATCGTCACACTGGCTTGACGCCCCGGCATCGGGATTTTGGCTGTGTCACACGGGTGTGACGCACCGTCGTCATAGGGTTAAGGGGGGAAACTGGTTATATTGACAATTTTTTGTCAGAATTCATTGTTTGGTTCTAACAAATACCCAAATCTATTTTTTTTTTCTTGATATTTTACAAGATGTTCATAATTTTTGTAAGTATATATACAAAATGGCAAAAAAATAAGAATAAAACTTGTGATGAGTTATCATGAATTTTTATTTGCATCTCTAGTATATAATGAATTTAGCTGTGTAATATGTATAAAGATATAACTTTTTAGATCATGAAAAGTATAGATTTTATATTTGTTTTGATTTAAAGATAACTTTTTGGCAGTAACTTGGAGCCAGATTATGTAGCTTATTTTTGTGTTTCCTCTGAAGTTTTTGCTCCTGATTATGGTCATTACATAAAGAATATAAGAAAAAGGGAATAATAAAACAAAATTGTTGAGCAATCTTTATTGCAAACTTTGTGTAGAAATTTAAGCATCAACAAGCACAAATATTGTGCAGTTATATTTGTAATGCATATGCAAGATATTACAGAGGATAATGTTGCAAAAGAGGCAACAGGGATCCTGGTGGGAAGTTGTTTGATGACAGAAAAATGGTATTATTTTGTGTGGGAATTCTGACCAATATGAGGTGCATATTCTTACCCTAAATGATTTATAATAAATGTTTTTACTTTCTCTTTGTAGGATAAGGAACATCATGGTACTGTAAACTATGCAAGTATTACCTAAGAGAGGTAAATTTGACAAATTAACGATGATAAAAGCTAATTCAGTGAAATAATAGCACCAGGTTGGTAAACGCTGTGTCATCTAAGGGTAGCTAATAGGTTTCTAACAGTATAATACTTGTTAACTGTATTTGAGTATTGTAGCACTGTCATCGCACATGCAGGGCTAAAACAAGCATGAAAAAAATAGATGTATATTTACAACCAAAAGGTTAAGAAGAAGGCTCTTCAATGTAACAAATGTGTACTATGAATTCTACAATATTTGCTAATATAATTTGTAATAGTCTGCCACTGTAGAGCCTCCCTTCTTTCCCTTAAAATTTTGACAAATGGACACAGGACGTACAGTTGACAGATTAATTGTGCACAAAGGCCGTCAAAGTTATAAATACTGTTTTAATATTTTAGTTCTTAGTTTTTTTTTTTGTAAGAAAATGACAGGTTCTCATTATATTTAGTTCACACATCTTAAAAAGAAAGATAATTGGAACACACAGCTGTAAGTAGATTTGTTATCTTAAACAGGGATATCTCTCTAACTGAATACCTTAAAGAAAAGTAGATGCAAAAAAAGAAAAAAGGAAAAAAAGAAAAACAATTAATAAATGTCTTTTTTTTATAACAATCAACAATCATGTCTCTTATGGTACTCTTAAATATTATAAGCAAAAGCTTTTTTGTGCTTTCGTATGGGATATGATGTGCTTTCACATAACTTACAACTGACATTCCAATATTCACATGATAATAGTTTAACTGCAGTATCGAAAATTAATATATCAAACATATAACAATTTTCCCTTGAGACTGAGTTAGTTGCTTTCTTTTTGTAACATGAAGTAGATTTTCTTAGTAATAATAACAAGAGTGATGATCAAATGCATCTCTGTTCTTTGATAAATGACATTCAAAGTAATAATTTTGAATGCATAATTGATATACAATGCCATCTTGAGTTCATCATAATCTTTCTAGAAACTAAAATACATAACAGTAAAGAATTTGTAATTGGTAACGTAACATATATATCTTTCCTCCATTTGTTTAAAAGTTCTGACAAGTTGTAAAACTTTTCCAAACAAAATATATGTAGAATAGTGAATGGCTATCTGCAACTGCTGAGGTTAAAAGCAAATTATTCACTATCATAAAAAGATCATCTATAAATTTGTATGACTTATCAGCTACAAAATTTGATGAAAGAACTACAACTAGTTATCAGTGACCTCGGCAAATAGTATGTATTTCTTAGCAGTGAAGTAAACCGAGATGCTTTTTTTCCACTTAATGAGAAGATATATTTTTATTTATTTATTTTATTTTTTTGCATTTTTTTATTATCATTTTTTTGAAATAATCATTTGGTTAACCATTTTCACTTAACCATTACATAGTGCAAGAAAATCTTTCCATCGAAAGTGCAGCTACACAGAGCAAAAACAAGAGAGAAAAGATGTAGTGTAACTCGCAGGTGAAACTCGAATCGGCATCATTGTATGGGCTTTTGGTCTTTGCCCGGGAGAGGTTGTTACAGAAGCCTTTTAAAGTGGTTTTTTTTTTTAAGTCAAAGCTTAAAATAGATGGGATATATGGAAGTTTTTATTTTCTAAAAGGTTGGTGTTTTTTCGTTTTTATTCCTGAAAAGAAGTAGGGGCTGAAGGCAGATTTTTTTTTTTTTTTTTTTTTTTTTTTTTTTTTTTTTTTTTTTTTTTTTTTTTTTTTTGGCATTTTAATCTAACAACACTGGTGACAGCAAGGGTTATAGTTGTTCTTATGGCAAGGCTTACACTTCGAATTCACAGAGAGAGATGAGGAAAAAGAGGAATAAGGAGATTACACTTAACATGTGTATATATATGTATTATTATCATTATTTTTTTTTACAAATTTTTAATATATATATGATTCATTTCTTTAGCATGAAAGTTTTCTTAGAACAAGCAAGAATACAAGTATAGAGATTGCTTTCTTTTATATTTTTTTTTCTTCTCTCATTTTCTTTGCAATGGCAGGGCCTTGCTATCCTCTTCTTAAAAATTTGCATCTTATTTTGACTGACAGCAGCATTATTTTCATCCTCCACTTTGTCCAACAGCCCCGTTATCCAGTAGTCACACTCTCCTGAAAATATAAATTAGAGCATTAACATGACTTAATATACTCTTTGATAAAATAGGTCTATGCCAAAATTCACAATTGAGAAAAAATTGGACTGTTGAAACCTGAATTTGTGTTTAGTCAAAAGAATCTTGACTTTCTTATCAATACAGTAACTGCACTATAGCGATTATTACCATGAGTATATGAACCATGACAAAAAAGAACTATTTTAGAATATTACAATTATGTTCAGTTGCATATTCATATATTTACTTATTAAACCAATTTGACATAGTGATGAGGTCTCATGCATGCATTATGAGTAGTCCCCAATCAGTTATTTGGGACAGACATTTTTTGTCATTTTATATCAAAACAAATGTATAAACAGTCCTGAAAAGGAATAAATATAAAGAAACCTTATTCAAAGATATATCCAAGTTGAATTATCATAGGATGTGATCTACACTAACAGACAAAGGGGCGAAGTGAAATATCTTGCCCTTCGCGAGAGCCGATTTGATGTGTAACGCTGAAAATTTACTTCAGTGCTATGAGTAGCGAGCTGGAAATCATGATTTACTTACTCTTCAGGCATGCTGATGGATGTATCACGGTCCTTTTCTTCTTCTTGAGGTCTGTTCTTCATGTCACTTTCATCTCCCTTCTTTGCTCCATCCCTTTCCTCATCATGCTCCCCCTCTTCGTCGTCTTCGTCGTCAGCATTGTTAGAAGACGCGTCCTCCTGGTCGGGCGGGAGCTGGTACTGACAGCGCCTCTTCTGGCACCCGGGGTACCACCAGTAGGTCACCAGACCAAGGGAGAACCCACACAGGACGTTTGGGATCAGGAGGGCCAGGATGATGCTGTTCACCTCCTTCCACCACGAGTATTCAGTGATGACCATGTTAGGATCAGCGCGGGAGTAATGGCAGGCGAAGACAGAGCCCTCGGGACCGTGCTTGTCGGCGAAGGTAGAGCAGTTCGTCTGGGGCGGGTAACCGCAGGCCTTGATGTTGATGAAGAGGGGGACACCACGTCCAACCCACAGATCTTCGTCTATCTCGAAGCTCTCTTCGTCGTACTCGCTAAAGGGAACGTGCATGTAGTCCACATATATCTGGTCGCATTCGTACTGGTCCGTGGTGCAGCCATGCTTACACGATGACCAGCTACAGTTCTTCATGCTCACCAAATGATCTGTTCTGACAGTCCTACATAACACCTGCTCTGGGTCAAAGTTAGCCATGAGAGTGGATATAGATGGATCCAGTATCCACGGAATCAAGAACATGAAGATGAAGGATGAGAGACATGCCGTTGTTCCCATGGTCAGGGTCGTGTAATACTTCAGCTTAACGGCGAAGGATTCTTCTGGTTGTTCCTCCCCTTCCATGATGCTTAGTTAGAGACACAGAAGAATACTACAAGAGTGGACACAGTTAATGTGGCGGCGGCAGGCGGACGGTAAAGTCAAGGAAGGAAGGCAAGTAGTGTTAGTGACGGCCAAGGGAGTTTAAGGGGTTTAGGTGTTTGGTGGTTGGTTGGCTTTCCTTGGCCCTGGTTGGAGGGAGGGAGACTCGGTAGCTAATCAATCAATACCACTGCATTGCAAAGGAAAACAAATACAATTTTACAATTTGGTAGTTGTAAAGCTGGACCTGAAGGGAAGGACGAGATTGTTAACCAGAGGTCCACGCACAATAATGATGAATATTAAAAAAATCCAAAGTGGCAAGTAAATCACACCATGTGCTTACACACTAAACTTTGAGTATTATACTTTTTTTAACTAGGGCTTTATACATAAACTATATAACCAGGCACTTTAAGTTTATATATTTACAAGAAAAGACTCTTACACAGATGGGTGTATGAGACACTTCCGTTTGCAAATGAAGGGGAGAAATTAGAGTCACTTCTCATTGGCAAGGAGTTTGGATGAGACAGTAATTCTTGACTTAGCAAGTCTGTAACTTCACTACTCACAGCAAATCCTATTCGGTATATATTCTACAAATGAAATATGCATGTAAAGCACGCCGATTTTGTAGTCACGTGTTTTCTAGATTATAGGAAGTCTGAATCATCAAAGCGTGCTTTTACTCTCTAGGTCTTCTTTCTTTAGATAACAATCACTATACTTTCCGGCTCACTGAAGATACAGAATTGGACGTCTGTCTTTATTCGATAATGAAAACAACAGCGAAAAACAAGGTCAAAATTAATCCTCTGAGCTGTCTTCGTTTATTGTGGTGTCTGGGTTGTGGAAACAGCTTAGTGCAGAAGTCTCTCGTCCCTCTTCAATATATTCTCGAGAATGAGTGATGGGAAATTCAGATGTAGTCGTCAGCGAGAAGTAAATCTTATCTTACTTCTGACATGGGAAAGACGTTCAGCAATCCTGAAGGAGATGCTCAGAAAGGCTGACAGAAGTTCAAAGTAAAGTACGTAGGTTGAGGGAAGATGTTTTGTCCGAAGATGAAAGTGTACTGAGTAACAGAACTGCCATTAGACTGTCAGTCAACGATGAGGTGTTGCCTGATCAAGTAACGACTGTGAGTACAGTCGTTTTTTCACCGAAAAGAGAAAGAACAGTGCAAGAAGCAAATAAAATATAGGAGATAGAAGAGGGTGCAGTTGCCGAATCGTTGGTTAAAGGTGAGAATGGAGTCACCAAATCCCTAGATAAGGATAAGGGTGTTGTCGACGATTCACTGGTTTGGAATGAGGGTGTAGTCGCTGGATCGCGTGCACCGTCACAATAGTTCGTCGAATTGGACAGGTTCCTTATTTGCTGTAGGGAGAAAAAATGGAAAATGTGTTAGCACTTGGTCTGATGACGAAGTGAGGCTTCAGGAAGGACTGAATTTAATGGTTTTTTTTCGCTTAATGTTTACACTTATTTTTGTAGAGATACTGTTAAATCCCTTGCAAATCAAATGTAGTTGAATGGATTTAATATATTTACTTGATCATATCCAATATCTATGACTCATTTCTAAATAATTGTTGCTCAAATTTATCCATTTCTTCAGTCCATCGTGAAGTTTTATGTATATTAGGATTCAGAAATATATGCATTATACATGAAATATAACACAATGAAGCTTGAATAAGACATTTGTTATATCAAACTACTATACAGCTAAAGGATATACGCAGCATAGCACTACCCGAAACCAACAAGAATCTTAGGGAAATTCACGAAGCTACATCAGGCTGTCAAAAGAACTACATGGAAGGGCTAGATATATACATGACTACAACATATCAGAAACTGCTTTTAACTAGTTTCTAAAGGTATCCATCCATTCGAAGTTAATTCACTGACTGTTAGAAGGCGTCAGAAACAGAGAGACATCTCAAAGTAAAAATCCACTTGTCGTGAGAAGATGCGAGGCCGTTTCTTATTTTATGATATTTTAATATATGTATATAAATATATATATATATATATATATATATATATATATATATATATATATATATACATATACAATACATATACATATACATATACATATACATATACATATACATATACACACATATATACAAATACATATACATATTCATATATAAGCGACTTGGCTATGAAAGTCGACAGAATAGATCAGACCCGCATCTTCTACAAGTCTACACATCTAACGAGCATTCTCCGGGGGGCAATCGTGCATGCGTGAAGGTGGGGGAGCAAAACCAAATCTAACAAGCAACAAAGATAGTTTGGTGGTGTAAGGGTAGGAAAGGACACTATATAGGAAGGATATACATTACATTCTAATGACAGGGACGGAAGGCGAGAGTAGACTTTGGAACACGTCGAGCATGAAGAATGAAGGGATGATGGCAAACGAAAGTATGTTTCTTGTATCTATTTACCTTTCCAGTACAATCGACGATGTATATATATATATGTATATATATATATATATATATATATATATATATATATATATATATACACACACAAACACACATATATATATATATATATATATATATATATATATATATATATATATATATATATATATATATATATGTAACTATGATGAAAGTATAAACCATAGCCCCCCCCCCGTTTCCAAGTCTTAGTCTCCAAGCGAAATCTCCTTTCATCCCCAGCATCCCTATGGTGATGTGATCAATGTCACGAATTCCTCCACTGTGGGTTCTCCCGGCCAGCACAGGATCAGCACTTGGGAAACAGGCGCATAAACCAGATGTCAGTTTTACACTGCGTTTTGGGACAAAAATATACAAATGTATAATATGATTCTGCTTAGCTACTGCTACTGGA
>BOPN01001234.1:82500-90000 GCA_017312705.2 Penaeus japonicus
ACTACGAGATCCTAAGAGATACATTACAAAGGCAACTTATCTTGTGGTGATTATTTCGACTCGATTTTCAATCAGAAAATGTTTCTGATGAAATCTTACGTTTTCCTCCCAGCATCTTATTTTATCATCCTGCATATAACTTTTTTTTTTCTTTTTTTTTTTGCCCACCTCTGCATACATTTGCTACCACAATCCCTTACCGGGGCATGTAGCTCGTGTAGTCGATAATTGAAGTATTTTGGCATTTGTGAACTCTTTCTTTAATATATTTATGGATATGTTCTGGAGAAAAAAATATTTGTAGATATCAACGAAAAAAATGAGACAGTGGGATATTTTTAGATTTAATCGCTTAAGAGAAGAGAGTATTTTATATTGATGGTCAGATATCGCGCCAAAACGTTTCAGAAAATACATAAAATTCTAAACGAACGAGCAAAGCCATCTCACACGCAAGCTGAAATGAAACGATTATTATCTGTACTTGTTATGTCTGTCTTATATACATGTGCATTTATATGCATGTATATGTGGATTATTGTAAACGTGTGTGTCTGTGTATGAGTGTGTTTGTGTGTATGTAAACTATGCGTTAATGTATATGTGAGTATGTTCTCTAGTGTGCACAGTTTGGGGACATGTGTGTACTTTTTTCATTTGATTTATTATATCTGGTTTATCATAGTGAAACCACTGATTCAGACGGTGTGGTTTCACTGCCATAACGGTTTGAATTCACTTCTTAAACAGTAGATGCACAATCCATTCTATTAAAATCTACCCACACGATTGTGATTTTTCTCCCATCTCCTCTTTCACCTCTTTCCCCGTTTACCCTCACCCCTCTCTAAAGAAAAGAGAGAATAAAAGAAACGGCAAGAAAAGTGAGACGCGTCTGTTCACAACTCAAAGGTCAGGGATCGAACCGCAGGCTCAACGACACGACAAAGGCCACCACCAGAGGAGCAACAATCTCTTATCCGCACTGCGAATCCCAGGACCGGAATTTCGTTAATCGCTCTGCAAATCCCAGGACCGGAATAACGTTAATCGCACTGCAAAGACCAATATGAACAACATTCTTATCCGCACTGGAAATCCCAGGGCCGAAATAACGTTAATCGCACTGCAAAGACCAATAAGAACAACATTCTTATCCGCACTGCAAATCCCAGGGCCGAAATAACGTTAATCGCACTGCAAAGAGCAATAAGAACAACATTCTTATTCGCGCTGTATATCACAGGAAGCAAAACAACATTAATCACCCGGAAAAGACCAAGAGGGATAACAGCGTAATTCGCACTGTAGATGTCAAAGGGAACGCTAGCAGGAGATCAAGAGGCAATCAGATTCTAAATTGGATGCCATTAATGTGGGTAATGAAGGTCAGGCACGAGCATTAATGGCTCAAGGTCATTAACATTGCCTCTCCGAATCACTTCCTTGCTAAGTGGTTTGAAGATAATGATTTCAAGGTTACGAATTCAGGTTTGGTTGCACTGCATTTCATTTAATTTAGTGTTTGCGATCGATAGAACCCTTAAGGAGAGGCATAAACACGCAGGTTATGTCATTAGTTGATATTGAGAGAGAGAGAGAGAGAGAGGAACAACGACCCAGCCAAGGAGAGGTAAGAACTGATTCTCAAGAAAAGGACCTAAAACGACACTAATTGTGTTGATATTGATAAACTTCTGTAATCAACGACGGAATTTCATTTTAACTTTTTGGCAGCAGGTAATTAAGTTGAAGGGCAAACTTTCTTAAATCAAGAAATATGAAACGTGTGCATTTTTTTCGTTGATTTTCTTTGCTTTGATTTCTGTTTTTTTTTTCTTAAGACATATTTTAACAAAATCCTGTGGAATGTTTGGTTATCTTACATTCTTTTATCCTTATTTACTTCTTTCCTTTCTTTCTTTCTTCTTCCTCCTCCTTCTCCATTTTTAAAAATTCATCCGTCTTCTTCATCTCTTCCTCCTCTCTTCTTCTCCTCAATCCCAACTCCTTCCCCTCAAACTCATCCTTGCACCCCAATCCTCACGCGAGATTAATTACACTAAAGGCATCCTAGAATAAAATCAATGGAAACAAACAAATATACAAACAAACAAACAAACCAGCAGTATATATCTAAACTCATCGAAATATTGTAAGAAATTGTTGTTTATTTTTTGTTATTTTTGTTGTTGCTTAACTTTTTATTTATTTATTTTTTTGATTATTTTTTAAAACTTGTTATTGTATCGTGAATTCTGTCGATGTGTTGAAACTAACTTGAAACCAAAACAAACTTAAACTGCCACTATTTTTGTTTCGTTTTTGCTATTGTTGTTTTGTTTTTTTCTTGTTATTGTTATACGTCTGTCGGCGTATAAAAACGGACTCTATACTTGTTGTTGTTTTTGTTGTTGGTGATGCTACATTGTCGTTTTTTTCTTACTATTTTTTTGTTATTTTGTTGTTATCGCTGGTGTTTTTTTTCATTATTGTTATTGTCTCATGAAAATTGTCAACATATCAAACTATCACGAAGAAATCACATAAACAAAATATTAAACTTGCTGTTGTGGTTATCATTATTATTGTTGGCAATGCTGCTTTGCTTATTCTCTTGCTAGCGTTGTTGATGTATCGCGAATTTTGTCAATAAATGAAAAGTAATGCGACGTCCATTTTCCCTCTCGATGTCAGGAATGCCACTCGTTGACTATTGGTTTTGCTGTTAAGGGTCCTTCTCGATTCTCTTTCGATAGAACTGACGCTCTTATGACATATCGAGTGACATAATAATGTTTAGCGAGAGTCTTCGAAGAAAAGCGTTGGATGAATTTGAATAAGAAATATTTTTATCTACGGTTCTTTATATTTTTTTTCTTTTATCTACAAGAGTAGAATGAAAGAAAAAAAGAAGAGGGAGTGTAGAGGGAGAACAACGAGAAGGGTGAATCGGATGAAGAGGGAAAGTAAGAGAGAAAAAGAGAAAGAAAGAGAAAGAAAGATTGATCTAACCCATATCTATCTATCTATCTATATCTATCTATCTATATAAATATATATGTAAATATATATATATATATATATATATATATATATATATATATATATAACAATGAAAAGATAAGAACGTAAAAAAAATATATATATATCTCTGAAACGCCTCAAAGACAGGGCCACCGCGCTTGAATGAGTGCCACTTCGAAGGCAAGAGGAAGTGCGAGCGAGAGTAGAGATACTCTGGTGCTCAGAGAAGAGATGCCAACTTCGCTCCCCGGATTCAGGGGTCGAAGAAGGCGACGACGTGAGGGGCATACACTTTTTTTCTTCTTTCTTTTTATACACCACAGCGATTCTGCAGAGGACGAAAGAATTAGGAGGAGGAGGAGGAGGGGGAGGCAAGGGGTAGGGAGGTAGGTAAACGGTGGTGAAAGAGATAGAAGGTGAACGAACTAGATAAAAAGGATAGATGCATGGATATTGCAGATAGATAGGTTATTATGTATATATATATAAATATATATATACATATATTTATATATATATATATATATATATATATATATATATATATTATATATATATATACACACACACACACACACACACACACACACACACACACACACACACACACGCACACACACACACACACACACTCAGAGAGAGAGAGAGAGAGAGAGAGAGAGAGAGAGAGAGAGAGAGAGAGAGAGAGAGAGAGAGAGAGAGAGAGAGAGAGAGAGGAGGCGGAGGAAGAGGAGGAGGAGGAGAAGAAAAGATGGAAGAAAAGAGAGAGAGAGAGAGAGAGAGAGAGAGAGAGAGAGAGAGAGAGAGAGAGAGAGAGAGAGAGGGAGGGAGAGAGAGAACGAGAGAGAGAGAGAGAGAGGTGATGCCTTCTGACCTATGGCTTTTATCTTGAATTTCCAGTAGAATGGTTACGTACTTATATAAAATATTTTTCTGTTTTTTCCTGCCTTTGGATGACCTCACTACTGCCATCTATTTTTTTTTTTGCTTAGTTTTGCAGTTCATTCTCGTACATATTCTTCGTCTTATTGATATAGAGGGACGGCAGTGATGATGGTGAAAAAGAAAGCAATAATAATAATAATGATAATAAAAATAGTAACCATAATCATTATGACAATGATACTGCTTCTCCTCCTACTACTACTAATACTAGTACTTTTACTACCAACACTCCTACCACTGTCATTACAACAACAGCAACAATTCAAGCAAGAATAACTGCATAAGATAATTATAATCTTCCGCAAGAGCTTCCCTTCCCAAGACGGCCGGATCTTGAACCGAAGCCGCACCGGAATTTCCTTCGAAACTTCGAAATCCTCCGCCTCTAATGACCGTTATGTGGATCCGTTTGATCTCTCGCCTTCGGATTTCAAGCGACCGTATTTTGTTGATTTGTCTTCGATTATCTTGATATCACTCATTCTCTTTCTTTCTTTCTCTTTTTCTCTCTTATATCTTCCTTTTTTTTTCTCTCTCTCTTTCTATCTTGATGTGTGTTTGTTTTTTACTATTTCTTGGTATTATTTTTGTTTGTCTGTCTAGCCGTTTGTTTATGTTTCTGTCTCTCTCTTTTTCATCTCTTTCTCCTTCCTCTTATTTTTCCCCCACCCTCTTTCTCTCTCGCTATTCTTCTGTCTATCTGGCTGTGTACATCTACATTTCAGCCTAATCATCAATCTATCCATTCATCTATCTATCTGCATGTGTTTATATCAGTACACAAAAAAAAAGAAAAGAAAAGAACAAAGAACAAAAAGCAAAACAAAAAACAAAGAACAAAAAACAAAACAAAAAACAAAGAACAAAAACCAAAAACCAAAAACCAAAACCAAAAACCAAAAACCAAAAACCAAAAACCAAAAACCAAAAAAATCTTCAAGCAACAGGAGCCCAAAGGAATCCACAAGGTTACACAGTCATCAAACGCAACGCCCATTATACACAGACGTGGGGGCGAACGCTAAGCAAATGTTGCATATCCCCTTTTGAAGAGACTGCTCGAGGGGGAATTCCGAGGTAAGGGGCTCTCGGGGTAGTAAGCTTCAGAGCCTCCCAAGATTTTCGTAAGAGGGAAAGAAAGAGAGAGATAGAGAGAGAGAGAGAGAGAGAGAGAGAGAGAGAGAGAGAGAGAGAGAGAGAGAGAGAGAGAGAGAGAGAGAGAGAGGGGGGGGGGAGAGGGAGAGGGAGAGGGAGAGGAAGAGGAAGAGGGAGAGGGAGAGGAAGAGAGAGAGATAGATAGATAGATAGATAGATAGATAAATAGATAGAGAGAGAGAGAGAGAGGGAAAGGGAAAGGGAGGGAGATAGAGAAAGAGAGAGAAAGAGAGAGAGAGAGAGAGAGAGAGAGAGAGAGGGAGAGAGGAAGGAGAGGGAGAGGAAGAGGAAGAGGAAGAGGGAGAGGGAGAGGGAGAGAGAGAGAGAGAGAGAGAGAGAGAGAGAGAAAGAGAGAGAGAGAGAGACCCCCCATCCACCCTCTCCCTCCTCCCCTACCTTCTCCTGGAACTCTCTACTTCCCATCCTTCCGTTTTCCTTATTTCTCTTTCTTATTTTTTCTCCTGTTCTTATTTATCCTCTTGTGCCTCTTTCTTTATTTTCTTCTGCTGTTTCTTTCTTCTTCTTTCCTTATTTTTTTTATTCTCATCTTTCTCTTCTGCCTTATTCCCCTTCTTCCTTCTTCCCTCTTCCTCCTTTTCTTCTACCTTTCATATTTCTCCCTCCTTCTCTTTCTTTCTTTTTTTACTTTCTTCTAACCTCCTCCCCTTTTCTTCTGTTTTGTTTCTCTCTCCTTCTTCCTGCCCCCTTTCTTCATTTTCTTCCCCCTCTCCCTTTACCCCATTTGTTCTTGCTTCTCTTCTCTATCCATCATGTTCTTCCTGTTCATATTCCTTCTCCTCATCTTCATCTTTCTCACCCTTCTTTTTAGGCTCTGGCTATATTTTTTTCTCTTCCTTTCTCCCTTCTGCTTTGCTTGTTTTTTCTCCATCTTTCTCCTCCTTCTCTCTCTCTTTCCTTCTCTCTCTCTCTCTCTCTCAATCTCTCGTCCACTTTCTCTTCCTTCCTTTACTCTTTGTATTAACATTATTCCTTATCTCCCTTAATAATGATAACGATAATAATAGTAATAATAAAAGTAGTAATAATGATGATGGTAGTAATAATAACAATAACAATCATTGAAATAATAATAACAATGATAATGATGATAATAATAAAAGTGATAGTGATGATGATAATGATAATGATAACAATGACAATTATGATAATAATGATAATGATAACAATAACAATGATAATAATGATAATGATAACAATAACAATGAAAATAATGATAATGTTAATAAGGACAAAGAAGGAAAAGTTAAGGAAGATACGGTAAAGTAAAAGGGAGAGAGACAGAAGGAGAAAAAGAGAAAGAGAGAGACAAAGGTACGGAGGTAGAGAGAGAGAGAGAGAGAGAGAGAGAGAGAGAGAGAGAGAGAGAGAGAGAGAGAGAGAGAGAGAGAGAGAGAGAGCGAGAGAGAGAGAGAGAGAACGAGAACGAGAAATAGAAAGAAAGAGAAACAGAAACAGAAAAAGAGAGAGAGAAAGAAAGATAGAAAGAGAGAGAGAGCACTATTCCTACTCTTACTACAACTACAACTACAACAACAACAACTACTACTACTATAAGAAAGGCCTCCCCAACAAAAAGACAAAACAACCTCCTCCCCCTCCCCTCCCCTCCCCTCCCCTCCCCTCCCCTATCCCAAGAGACGTAAAACTCGCGTGATAACACTCATTTCTAACACATTCTTAGGGTCAGAGGTATAGTCAGAGGGCAGAGTAATAGCGTGCAATTTGCAACTAGGACAAAATTAAAGATGTAAATGAAGTGTGTTAGTATGCAGAGGTATCTACTGATAAGGAGGTTTATTGAGGTAGTTTTGAATTGTTATGTTGGCTGGTTGCAATTGTGGCTGGGGTGTGGTATTTTTATTTTCTTTGACGAGAGGTTTGTAAGTTCGGATAAAAGAAATAATTTTTGTATTTACTTGCTCTCATTTCACTCTGCGTTCGTTAGTTATCGTTGTTATTATTGTTATTATTATCATTGTTGTTATCATTATCATCATCATTATCATTATTTCTATCATTATCATTGTTGTTATCATTATCATTATCATTGTTACCATCAGTATTATTATGATTACTGTTGTTTGTTATTATCATCATTTTTATCATAAATATTAACATGATTATTGTTGTTTGTTATTATCATAATCTTTATTATCATTATCATTAACACCATTCCCAACATCACTATCATTATTAATATTTCCTTAATCATATGGTGTTACTAGCAAATGTAGAAATCTAATTTTTCTCCTTTTTCTTCTTCCTAATTGCTTGTATCCAACATTTTTAATGGGATTTTCCCTCTTATCTTTACACTCTCCTTCCCTTGTCCTTAGGCCCCTCCCCTCCCCT
>BOPN01001234.1:97500-105000 GCA_017312705.2 Penaeus japonicus
ATAGAGAGAGAGAGAGAGAGAGAGAGAGAGAGAGAGAGAGAGAGAGAGAGAGAGAGAGAGAGAGAGAGAGAGAGAGAGAGAGAGAGAGAGAGAGAGAGAGAGAGAGAGAGTGAAGAAAAAAATCAATCAAAAAGAAGAAAAATATAATGATGAAGAGAGCGACAAAATAAATAACCGAAGCCATTAACATAAAAGATCAAAACGACAAAAAGAACTTATAAAAATGATGAGAGAAAGAGCACGTGGTGAAGGTCGTGAGTGAGAGATGGAAATGAGGAAACAAACAAACAAAGAGGTAAAAGAATCTCTATTGCCCATAAACATGTCTTTCGTGACCAAGATACGCACGCAATTTCTGCCCTGATATAGATCGCTCTCATGATGAGAGAGAGAGAGAGAGAGAGAGAGAGAGAGAGAGAGAGAGAGAGAGAGAGAGAGAGAGAGAGAGAGAGAGAGAGAGAGAGAGAGAGAGAGAGAAAATGTGAGAGGGAGAGGTAGAGAGAGATAAAGATAGATAGATAGATAGATAGATAGATAGATAGATAGAGATAGAGAGAGAGAGAGAGGGAGAGAGAGAGAGAGAGAGAGAGAGAGAGAGAGAGAGAGAGAGAGAGAGAGAGAGAGAGAGAGAGAGAGAGAGAGAGAGAGAGAGAGAGAGAGAGAGAGAGAGATAAAGATAGATAGATAGATAGATAGATAGATAGATAGAGAGAGAGAGAGAGAGAGAGAGAGAGAGAGAGAGAGAGAGAGAGAGAGAGAGAGAGAGAGAGAGAGAGAGAGAGAGAGAGAGAGAGAGAGAGAGAGAGAGATAAAGATAGATAGATAGATAGATAGATAGATAGATAGATAGATAGATAGATAGATAGAGAGAGAGAGAGAGAGAAAGAGAGTGAGAGAGAAAAAAAAGGTGTGAGAGGGAGAGATAGAGAGAGATAAAGATGGATAGATAGATAGATAGTTAGATAGATAGATAGATAAATAGACAGAGAGAGAAAGAGTAAGAGAGGAAGAGGTAAAGATAGGCAAATAGAAAGATAGAACGTTAAAAATGAAGTTTGTGAAACTACGTGTAGGAGAGAAAAAGAAAATGTTTGTATTTATATATATGCTCTGTATTGTTTTCTTTTTAAATCTAGTAAAAAAGTGAAAAAAAAAGAAGTCATGCATGAAATAAGTCATGGATATAATAAAACTTTGCATTCGGTCATTGCACATTTTTCTCAGCACTGACGTCATGACTGCTCACCCCCTTCCCTCCTCTTCCCCTCTCCCCCTCCTCCTCTCCTCTCCTCCTCTGGAGCTTCTCCCTCTTTCAAATCCCCCCCCCCCCCCCTTCCTCCGCTTTCATCCCAACCCCGCATTTTTTGTCCTCTTACCCCCCCCCAATACCCCTCCTCCCCCTTCCTCCCCTTTGCTCATGCCTCTCAACCCAAACCATGCTAGATCTCTACACCCACCCCCATCCCCTACTCCCACCCCTCACTCCCCACCGCCCCCTCCTCATTCCCCTTCCCCATCCCCACCCCTCACTCCCCACCTCCCCCTCCTCATACCCCTTCCTCCTCTCCCCCTCCGTTCAAAGGCTGGTGACTTTGTTAATTACGAATGAGCATTTTTCTATTCAGTGATTTCAGTCTCTGAACGGGTGGAGGAAAGATTATTGCATTTTGTCGCTGTTATCTCCTGGAGGCGAAGGAGAGGCGAAGGAAAATAGGAGAGAGGAGAGAAGAGTTTATAAAAGTATGAGGTAAAAAAGGAAGATCAAAGTATGAGAGAATAGGAGAGCGGAGATCAAAGTATGAGAGAATGGGAGGGAGGTGATATCTGCATGAGGTAAAAATATAGAGATAGAGAGAAGAGGGTAATGTTAATAAAAGTATGAGGTGATAGAAGTATGCGAGTAAGTGAGGAGGAAATGGCATGTAGGGGGTATGAAAATGATATAAGATAAAGAAAGAGCGAATAATAAAAAAAAAAAATAAATAATAAATAAATATGGAGAGAGAGAAAATGTACAAAATGAAAGTAAGAAATGAAAGAGAGATGGATTTCAAGAACGAAAGAGTCACTGAATCAAACTACAAAAATAAGAGTTTTAAAAATCTCAAAGTTAACAACACTAATAAAAGAAAATAAGATATTAAAAGGAATAAAGACGGAACACATAAAAGTTCAAAGGGATGGATATAAGCTGGACTAATGAGATAGGTGTCCTTCCTTGTCAAGTGAATGAAACCCCATCAACGGAAGTGTCTTGACTGCTTTTGCAAATAGCGAAATAGATGCAGGATCTTCGTAAAAATAATGTTCGTTCTCTCCTCTCCCGTTCGTTAAAAGAAAGACTTTTTTTTTTTTGCTTTCTTTTTTTTTTCTTTGTTTTGTAATGGAACGATAAGCTTTGTTGTCGATGGTTCTCGGACTTGCTTTTCTAAGATGTATTCAGATTCCTTAATCTATGTTTCTTGTATTTATTTATTTTTCATTTAACATATAATCAATGCAAATGACATTTTTCCGTTATAAGAAAATTTATAATAGTATTTTATCTTTCTCTTTCTCGCTCACATTCACTCTTAAAAAATAAAGTGGTGGTATCTGGCAGCTCCAACGGTTTCTTAAGGCTGCGAAAGGCACTTTTTTAAAAATTAAACTGTATTTGTGTTCCCTTATAATGCTTTTGCCATCACATCATCGTGTTCTCTTTATATCTTTTATATTTTTCCTAGATTTTACATATTTCTATCTCTGCTCGTTTGTTTTCTTTCTATCTCCGTTTTTTTGTAGTCTAAATCCAGACTGAATGCAATGTGCGTTTTCAAAAAGCGAACTTAATCATTATATTTTTTGACTTTGTTTCACATTTTTCAACACTGACTCTTAACCTCACATTTACAGCTTGACCTTCAGTCAACCCACACTCCCCCCCCCTCTCTCTTTTTCTCTCTGTCTCTCTCTCTCTCTCTCACTTTTCCCCCTCCCCCCCTTTCCAACTTATTTACTCTCTCTCCTCCCCCGACCTCCCCCCCCCCTCGGCCCTCCTCTGACCTTAGACATCCTTGACCTTATATCACAATGAACTTAAAATCCCCTACTTGAAAAAAGAAAGAATAGAAAGCCCCTTTGTCTTTCTACTATCCACTTCAATCCTTCTATCCTCTCGCCGTCCCTTCGTCCTCTCCCTTCTATACACGAGCGCCTATCCATACATCACTCCATTTTTCCTCTCGTGACACTAACGACCTCTTCAATCCCCTTTCTTGACCCGATATGGATTCCCTCACTTAACTTTTACAAGGTCAGGTAAAGAGGTTTGGACGCGGAGGTGAGTGGAAGGTGTTAGATAGTTTAGAAAAAAAGATAAAGAATGATATATATATGTATATATATATATATATATATATATATGTATATATATATATGTATATATATATATGTATATATATATATATATATATATATATATATATATACATATATATATATATATATATATATATATATATATATATTTATATATATATATATATGTATATATATATATATATATATATATATATATATATATATATATATATATATACATATATATATATATATATATATATATATATATATATATATATATATATATATATATATATATATATATATATAAATTGCAAGAGAACGAAGAAAATCATCAAACTAAAAACAAGTTATGAAACAGATGATATATAAGTCACATGTCTGTCTAAAGGCATTTTAATTATCATCTGCTTGGTGTGCAATATTGTCCTTTTCTGTCATTATCGGAAGCAATTACATGTAATTTCATGCGTGTTTGGTCTGCATTGTTATGTAAATTCGATCTCACGGTCACATACACTTTCGAAGTGCACATAGAAATATAACAAACAAACAAACAAACAAAATAAAAGATTTAATGAAAAAAAAAACTATTCCCACACGCGGAAAGACACGCCCTAACTCGCTCACAGACATTTGCAAACAAACAGAAGCATCAGGTAACAGAGGTTTCAGCTTGCAATGCGCAATCGATCCTGCAATGAATGGTTTAACGCCCCGAAACGAGAGCTTTTTCAGGCCAGGGGAGCGGCTGTCCCTTGCCAAACGCGTGACATTTTACTTTAATTGCATGCATAATGATGGCGAGAAAATGTATGGTTTTGGGAGCTTTCGTTCTATGGTAAGTCACTGTAATGAGGCACTGTATCTGTCACTATGATAGGATGTAATGTTGGATTGTAATGTGATACTATTGAGGGGCTTTACTGAATATACTTTACTATGGTTTTGAACATCCTGTATCAAGTCACTATAACAAGGAACTGTATCTGGTCAATATACTAGAATATTACGCCGTGTCACTGCACTGTACACTACGACACTGAGATACTAAATCTACCTACTACACTATCATGAAACACTATATCTCGATACGGTAATCTGAGAGAACTATATTAGCTCACTACAACAAGGCCCTATATCGAGCCACTATACAAAATTACTATTCCCACGCGTTCATTCATAATTTGCGAGACGTTGTCTTCCTCGTATCATTCATTCCATCGATATTCCGAACGAAACACATTTTCCTGTCTGGAGTGATAAACGAGATTTTAATATGATCACGGATAAATCTATTCCTGCACGGATGTTGGGCAAGAACAAAGGATATGAGGGAGAAAGAGAGAGAGAGAGAGTGAGAGAGAGAGAGAGAGAGAGAGAGAGAGAGAGAGAGAGAGAGAGAGAGAGAGAGAGAGAGAGAGAGAGAGAGAGAGAGAGTGTGAGAGGGGAGAGAGAGAGAGAGAGAGAGAGAGAGAGAGAGAGAGAGAGAGAGAGAGAGAGAGAGAGAGAGAGAGAGAGAGAGAGAGAGAGAGTGAGAGAGAGAGAGAGAGAGAGAGATAGGTAGATAGATAGATAGATAGATAGATAGATAGATAGATAGATAGAGAGAGAGAGAGAGAGAGAGAAGAGAGAGAGAGAGAGAGAGAGAGAGAGAGAGAGAGAGAGAGAGAGAGAGAGAGAGAGAGAGAGAGAGAGAGAGAGAGAGAGAGAGAGAACGAGAGAGAGGTATATAGAGATAGAGATAGAGATAGATAGATAGATAGAGGGAGGTAGATATAAAAAGATAGATAGATAGATAGATAGATAGATAGAAAGATAGATAGAAAGATAAATGTATATATATATATATATAGATAGATAGATAGATAAATAGAGTGGGTGAGAGAGAGAGAGAGAGAGAGAGAGAGAGAGAGAGAGAGAGAGAGAGAGACATGTCTCAGAATGATCAATCCTTCACACTCGTCCATTTTTTCTATTCAAACGCACTACTTTCCGTTCATAATTCCATCCATCCTTGGTTCGCTCGTGACATGACTATGACATGATTGTGATCGATATCCAGCTGAGAAAAAAAGAAGTAGAAGAGAAGACGAGAAGAAAGACATGACTGACGGATACAGAGAAAGACGTCGTTTTTGATGAATGATAGACGTAAAGGGTTGAATAGCAATTAAAAGCATATTTTCTCCCTTCGTTATCATTGATAATTTTTTTGATGTATTGTATTCTCGTGAACCTTAGCGTACCTCTGAGTTCTAGAAGTCTATCATCTTTTATCAGATATTTATTCATTACTCTAACTTTATATACCCCTCTTAAATATATTCAAAATATACCCGTGCCAATATTGATCTATTTCAGACATTCACTTTTTTGCGGCAAATGTACAATAGATCAATTTTTGATCTACCCTAACATAAAAATGATAACATGATAATGATGGTGATGATGATAATAAGGATGGTAACAGTGATGATAATAATGGTAATGATAATGATGCTAATGAAGATAGTGCTTTATTTGTGATACTAATAACGATAATGATAATAATACTAATAGTGATAATACTAATGATAATAATAATGATAATGATAACAATTATAATGGTAATGATAGTAATGATAATAATAAAGCTAATAAAGCTAAACAACCACCGCCGACGGCAATCCCACCTCCGCTCGGTTGAAGCTGCAACATGCAAGAAGCGCAATCTGTATTGATGTTGATCCTGACTAAGCAACCGAAACCACATCTAAAATAGGCAATTTCCCACAAGGTCTTTAACGTGCCACTCGTATGCAAATTAATTCCGGTTCTTGGTTGGCTAATGCCACGATCTGACTCTATGGCTTTGATGACTATTTTGATCAACGTTTTATATTTCCGTTTTTGTTAACGACTTTTGTGTGATTGTTTTTGTGTTTGTTTGTTTTCTTCTTTGAGGTCTATGTTTGTTTGTTTTAGCTTGTATATGTGTTTTTTTTGGTTCATATGTTCTGCATTTGTTATGGGTATTAATGTATCTATTTGCTTATCTGCTCAGTGAATATATCTAGAAATTTGACAGTTGATCTGTTTCTATTATTCACTGTTTCTGATTGTCTGTTTGTTTATATGTCTGTCTCACCCTAGCACCTTTTTCTTTTATTTTTCTAAACCTTTCTTTGTTCACAAATTTCACACACACACAGGCAAAGACACACACACACACACACATACACACACACACAAACACACACACACGCACACACACACACACACACACAAACACAACCCCACAAATACCATTTTCCTCTAATCCTCTCTCCGCCCATACACACAAGCACAAACAAACACACACACACACAAATTCAATCTATCTCTACAAACACGATTTTTCTATGCCATTCATAGTTCCCAAAACATCGAGAGTAGAATGTCAAAGCAATACATATAGAGTGACGAGTTACCCGCTTCTCGAAACGGAAAATGACAGCGTTCAGGCCCCTTGGCTCTTCAGTGAACGAATCGATAGTGAATTGAAAGTGTAAAGTCCTCAGCGTGGCTCGGCATTTCATTGTCAGGTCTTATTCGGTTTCTGGAATTGGTTGTTTATCCTTTTCAATCTTCAATTTGATTCAATTTTGGAATGGCTGTTTTTTTCTTTTTCTTTTTAATAATTCCTTCAGTTTTTGAAGGTCAGACGCATGTATTTCACCATCAAAGTCTATTAATTTTATAAAATCGACAGTTGAAAAAAAAAAAAAAACGAACAAGCGAACAAGCAATCAACCTACAGTTCTAAAAACACATATCTGTCATATGACTGAGGATTAAAATAAGAGGAAAAAGAACGGAGAGGAGGGATGACAAGAAAAAAAGTAATAAAAAAGGTAAACAAATAAATGAATAAATAGACATAGATAAATAGAATTATTGAATAAAGAAGTAACTTACAAAAAAAAAAAAAAAAAAAAAAAAAGCGCAACAGCAACACACGAGGAATAGTATGCAGACAAAGGGAACGAGGGAATGTTTAAAAGTTTACAGGTTGTTGGGCGAGCCTGTTGCAAGTCGAAGGGAAACTTTTTCTGCTGTATTTTTAAGCATTTTTTTTTTAAATTCTAGGTAAGTTTCGGAAAAAAAGAAAATATATATACAGGGACCTATATA